>CABHPH010143755.1:20840-34477 GCA_902168325.1 Peromyscus nudipes | reverse complement strand
TTACTGAAATCCAGGTGTCTTTATGGGTCAGTGCAGGGGACAGACAGAGCTTGGCTGCCCTCCTAGCTTAGAGCTAGGGGTTGAGGATTGGTTAAGAAAAGATACTATTGGCTTTATTTTGTTCGACTGGGATCCTTTCAAGAATTTTCTTTCTAATTTCTTGCAACGTATGAGAGAGAGCGAATGACATGCAGAAAAGGAGCTACCCGTAGGCCTTCTCTAAACGATCCCAGGTTGGCAAGACCTATACCCCCCTAAAAGCATAGCATGTGCTCTCCAGACAGAAGCTGGGTCCCAAAGCCTTGCATGCACAGCGGTTGCCAACGGCAACGAATATTTCTCTCCCCATCACTACCTCCCGCTTGAAAAATTAAGAACAGGTAGAGGGCAGTTCCCAAAATTTTTTACAGGTAACACAAATAGGTCCCAGAACCCAAATTATAATTTTTTTCGATAGGGGCATCCAAACCCCTTTGTTTTATTTCTAGAATCCTCTGGATATGTTACAGAGTATAAATATAAACTCCTTTATGGATTACAATTATTATTAAGTTTGAGTGAACAGAGACATAGATGAAAGAGAAAACAAAGAGGCACTGGTGTGCACAGGGTGAGAATACACGGCACCAAAGGACAGTCCATGGCAGCTGCTCTTGTTAGCCCCCAAGACACTGCTCAGTCCTTCTGACCATTTTCCCAGAGTGAACGGTGGAATAAAAAGAATGGGGAGGGGGCTAGTTATATAACTCAGTGGTAGAGCATTTGCTTAGTATGCACAAGGTCCTGGACAAAGATTAAAAAAAAAAATCTACTGGCCCTTTTATGTGACATGGCCTGGTTTCCACTGGTGCAGAAACTTCTGTGTCTTCTCATCGCCTTCCCCCGTTCGACAGAGCCCAAGAAAGGAGGCTTCTGGCTTTCTGTACCCTTTCCTCCTTGTCTTTTCTCCGCCCATCTTAGACGAAGACACTGAGACAAACAATGAGTCTGTTCCTTAAGTTGGCGGTGGCGTGAGGGGCCCTTGGAGAGCTGACAGGGTGTAGAGACGTCTTCAGCATACCATACAGTATACCTTACAGCCAGTTCCAGTTTGTCCAAGAACCTTTATTGGAAAAATGTCCCAGGGGTGAGATCACCCGCAGCTGGAGGGGCTTCCAGGTGAGGGGGGAGCACCTGAGGCTCCGTGGAAGACATTGGAGTAGTACAGTGTGACATCTGCCTCTAGGCCCAGATGGTTCCTCTTCCTCCCTGGAGGAGGGCAATACAGACAGAAACACCCCTCTCTCAGGCCCAGAGGCAAGCTGTAGGGGCAGCTAGTGGATGCCAAGAGTCCTGATGCTCGTGAGATGGGCCCCTATTTGGGACCTAGTGGGATAGGGTTGAATAAATGACTCTCCCCTGGACCTGGGGGTTAGAAGATGTTTCATTGATAGCCACTCCCAGGTCCAGGGGTACAGATTCTAACAGACCTACCTTCTGGCCCTGCTCACAGTAGAAAGAGAATGGGTACCAGCCAGGGATTCTGGGAGTGCATTGCCTTGTGGGAGTCTCAAGCAGATCACCATCTTAGGCTTTCCCTGACCCCACCCCCACCCCCCACATTATTAGTGCATCTCTCTTCTGGTTCTGGTTCTTCGTTCACCCAGTTCACTCAGACGTCGATGGTGTTGATGGATGGAGACTTTTTCTGTGAAAGAAAATCACCCAAAATCTCGAATTCCAGAAAAGTAAAGGTGTCACACCTGCCTTCTGGACTCCTCCCTCCCAGACATTCCTTTCCCACCCCACCCCTCTTTTCTGCCTATTCTGCCTTTCACTGAATACTCCTTGGCACCCACATCACCCTTCTCACACTCACTGGTTCCCCACATCACCTGTCTTGTCCCCACTGGCCTTCCCTGAGGACTCTGTTCAGGCCCCTTCCCCTTCTCCTTGGGGTTGTTGTTGGAGTCGTTGTCCTTGATGATGTCGTACTGACGGCAGAACAGCCCAATTACAGCTGAAACACAACAAGACCATCTGAGCCGTTTGTGCGGGATCTTGACCTCTCCATTCACAGCCTGGAGGGTCCAGAGATAGTCACACAACTCCTAGAAAAATCCTTCAATCCCTGGTGCCCATGCAACCCAGGCCTCAAACCGGTCCTGATTACCTCCCTCCACCGGCCCTCCCCCCCCACTCCCTTTCCCTCCCTTTTCTCCTGGCAGACCGACAACCTTCACCACTTCCCACTATCACAGGCCCAAGTCCCTGGTTCCCCATCCAGGACTCACCAGCCCACATTAGCAACACCACCACGATGATGACCACTTCCCCTGTCTGCAGCGGCCGCTCTCCATCCAGACCCTCCACCGTAATGTCACCTAAGAAGAGAGCCATCCTCTGGGTTAGAAAGGACCCCCTGGAGGGCTCTGTTACGTACAGAAGGGAGATGTTAGGGGTTAGAGTCAGCGGGATCCATCTCGCACTGAACCTGGAGTTGTAGGGTGGCCCCTCTCAGAAGGAAGCCCTTGGTGGGCAGTGTTTAGACATCAAAGGGTGATCACTGAACTTGCTCGTGCAGGCTGTGGCGGATGCGATTTGAGTTTGGGTGAAAGGAAGCTTTTTTAAAAGGCCTTCCCCCAAAGGATTCATTAGCATCGTCTCTCTAGCTGGTCCCCTGCCCACCTGTTTTTCTTCCCTTCCCTGGCAGCGGAACAAATTAAATCATTCTAGTCATCTGAGCTAGACTGTTGTTAGCAAGTAAACCAGAGGTTAAAAGCCAGGTAAAAAGCCGAGGATCTACTAACACAGGCTCTCACCTGGGCTGGAGCTGTTGGAGGGCAGCCTGTCAGAACCCTTGAGAGTACGGAAGTGCACCCGGGGCCCAGGGGGACTCTCTCCCCGGAGGCCGATGCTCCTGACCTGCACCGTATAGTCACTGTCTTCAGCCAGGCCCCAAAGAGCACAGGCCCTGGTGGTGGTGTTCACCTCCCTGATTACACGCTGCCCAGGGCCGTTCTGTCGCTGCAAGATGAAGAGAAAGGAGAGCAACCTAGCCCCAGTCCCTGACCATCAGGCTGAACTCGGGGACTTCGTAACATCCAAGCACTCCAAAGGAGTAGTGTGGAGGTGACTGGAGGGATGTTCAGAGACCCAAGGGCACAGGTTGGGGAAACAGGGTGATTCATACTTGCTGGGAAATGGAGTAGCCAATGACGATGTTGCCTTCTGGGACGTCCCAGGACACAGTGGCCGAGTTGGCTCTGAGGTGAGTGACCGTCACATTCACAGGAGAGGGAGGTCGGTCTGGGGGGTGCCAGGGTGTTGACAGGTTAAGAGGTTTCACCTCCACACTAGCTCTGACGGACCCCCACTGCGGGCGTCCTCTTCACTCACCTGCTCGCACAAAGCCCAGGTCACAGCTGACCAGCAGGAGGACCGTGGGACTCAGATATGGGGAAAGGGGCATCAAAGAAGCCATGGTTTCCACCGAGTTCGCCGAGGGGCCGGGAGGCATCCGCTTGACATCCAGGTGGGGATCCTGGAGGAGGCACGAGTTGAGGGGCTCAGGAGCTGCCCAGAACGCAAGCGGGATGCAGCAGCTCTCCCAGGCTTCCCACAGCCCACAGCCCATTTGCCCCGCGGCTTTCCCGCCTCCGCATAACCCCGGTGCCCACCCCAGCCCCCACCCGCGCAGTCGGATCAGCCCACACCCACCTCCCGGGTCCTCGTGGTCCGTCAGGCCTCGGGGGGCTGTTCGGTGCCCAGGGGGCGGCCCATCGCCGAACTGGCGCTGGCCCTACCCCATCCCGACGCGGGCCCGCCGAGGCGGGCAGCGCCGGCCGAGCTGCGGGCAGAGAGGGCAGAGGCGGAGTGGCCGCGGGCCGCGGGTCTGCGGGGCCCCCAGCGTTCCCAAGGGCCGCGCGACGTCTGTCTCGGAGCAGGGGGCGTTGCCGGCGGCGAGGCCTGGCAGCTGGCCTGCGTCCCCGGTGCAGAGGACAGTGCGGCGGCCGAAACTGGCCCCCTGCAGCGGGATGTGATCTTCCCGGCCAGCCAGCCAGCCAGCCAGCCAGCCGCCGCCTTCTGCAGAGCTGGCCCCGCGCGCTCCGCTGCAGCCCGGCTGGGACGCGCGGGCCCGCCCCGCCCCGCTGGGGTTCTCGCCCCGTCCTCCCCCCCCCCCCCCCCCCATTCTCTCGGGGCTCCTCCCACGACCCTCCCAATGGCGGCCTGCAGGGCCCCTATCCCTTCATCCTCCCTGCCCTAGTTGATGACCCGGACAGGCGCAGGTGCCAGGGTCTCGGGCACCTGAGAGAGCCCCTCCTTCCCGGCATGAAATTAGCCAAGTTGGGAGGAGGCATTCCATCTCCGAATGCAGGAGGGGGGCTAAGAGGAGAGGAGAGCGAGAGGTGGAGATGATAATTGTTTTAACAGTCTCTTGGAGACTGCGTCAGCCTTTTAAGTCTCTTTCCCATTCATGATCTGATTTGATTCCGTTCTCTTTTTCATTCATTCTTTCATTTATTCAGCAAATATTTACTGATCATCTTCTGTGTGCCTGGCTTTAAAAGGGCTGGAGATGACTTCAAAAGAATGCTGGGAGACTAGGAACTATTAAAAAGCAACTCTCTCTCTCTCTCTCTCTCTCTCTCTCTCTCTCTCTCTCTCTCGTGTGTGTGTGTGTGTGTGTGTGTGTGTGTGTGTGTGTGTAACTCATTCGTTTTGGAGAAGTCCATTAACCTGCGCCTCAGGTTTCCTACCTGTGAAGCATAGAAACCTCGAACGGTTGTTAGACTATCAAATGGACACACTGGACAAGGTTCTTTAGAAACCTTCCGCTACTGTATGGGAAGAGTGTTATTAATTTGCACCAACTTGTTAGTTGTTGCAAAATTCATTCAGGAAACATATAAGTCCTTAAATGATTCCATATTCTAGCTGAGTATGAAATCCGTGTGATACTAAATAACAGACCACTTCTCTGAGCCTGTTTCCTCATCTAAAAGCAAGGCTGTCAACAAATGACTTCTAAGTGTCTGGGGATCCAGTGACACCTACCATCTACAGGAGAAAGATACTGGCTGTATTTAGGGCAGGTTCTTCTTCGGTCCTCATTCTTCTGACGGTATTTCTATTTCTGTGACTTTTCCTCTGTGATATCCAGTTCAGTGTGTGTACACCCCGGGGCCCAGCAGCTTCTGATGCTTTTCTTTCTGAGAGGAGAGGATAAAATGGGCCAGCGGGGCAGGGAAAGACTGCAGGCTGACACGTGATCAAGCCATGGCCCAGGTCCTCCGACTCCTCTGACCCTGATCTCTGGCCTTTAGAGGCATTTGGGCCCCGGAGCTCTCTTGATCAGGGATTCTTTCTGGCCTGGATGTTGTTCTGCACATCCAGGCTCCCAGCCTTCCAGAGGGCACTGTGCCTGAAGGGCAAGAGCACTGACCCTCTCTTCTTCTTCAAGAGCAAAGCAGAGGCTGTGGAGACATAGGCTATGTGAAGAGGACCCTCAGGAGCGCCTATGGAGGTCTGGGAAGCTAGGGACAGGAAAGGGTGGGGAAGAGAGGGGTGTAGGGGGCGGGGCTTAGAGACCCAGGGTTAATCATCTCCATGGCTCTCAGATAAGACCCTGCCAGCTGGAAGCAAAGTTATTGTCACCAGAGGAGTTTGTGTGACTGCAGAGGCAGGCAGGACAGAGTGTCCACAGTGTGGGACCATGCCAGGCACAAAACGATATCAGCATGTGATTGAGACCCCTGAGCCTGGCGAATGGGAGGTGAGGCCCTTTCTCTCAATTTCAGCCTTCTACCCTGATTCCTAGAATAGTTTTGAATTTGGACTGGCCTCAGTCCTAAGCTTCTGTTTCCTGCCTGTTCCTCCTCCTCCTCTTCTTCTTTTTTTTTTTTTTTTTTTTTGGCTTTTGAGACAGGGTCTAGCCCAGGCTGGCCTCAAACTTGCTGCCTATCTGAGGAAAGCCTTGAACTCCTGACCCCCTCCTGCCACTTTCCAAATGCTGGGATCGAAGGCACACACCCGTCATAGGCATCCTTTTCCTTGTCTTCCCTTGTGATCTTCTGTCCCTAATAGACTCGGAACATCACATGAAGACTAAGTTCTTGGTATATGACTCTGTGTGTGTGTGTGTGTGTGTGTGTGTGTGTGTGTGTGTGTGTGCGCGCGTGCGCGTGCGCACGTGTGCGTGAGAAGTATGTGCCCGCTTCCACTCCCACCTCCAGTCCAGCAGGCAGAAAAGACTTTGGCTTCCTGTTCCTGCCCTTGTCCCCTTCTGTCTAGTTGTCAGGGTATGAAGCAGTTGTGCCAATCACAGAGAAGTCCAACCCACTGACCCGGAACTTGGACAAAGCAGATGCAGAGAAAATTGTTCAACTGCTGGGGCAGTGTGATGCTGAGATCTTCCAGGAGGAGGGGCAAATCATGCCCACCTACCAGGTGATCCAGAGTCAAACCTCGGACACGGCACAAGAGATGCCAAGCCAACCACATCTCAACCTCTACCCTCCCAGGCTATGACTCCTGATTTTGGAAATCCTGAGCCCTCTCCTCCATCCCAGTCCACCATCCTCTGTTTTTTCCCTCTGCTCCCCTTTCCCCCGTTTTCCATTTATGTATATGGTGGGGGGATTTATTCCATGGGGAAATGTATGGGGGTCAGAGGACAACTTTTGGGAATCAGTCTGTTCTTTCATCATGAGGGTCCCAGGGATCGAACTCAGATCATCAGGCTTGGCGGCAATCCCCTCACCCACTGAGCCCTCTCACTGCCTCCCTCCTAGAATCCTCCGTTTCTTCCTATTGATTCCTGTCCACTCTCTACAGCGACTGTACAGCGAGGCCGTTCTGACCACCATGTTGCAAGTGGCTGGGAAAGTCCAGGAAGTCTTGAAGGTGCGAGCTCTCCACCTGCTTCTCATCCAAACACTTTTGTTCCCTATAACGTCTTCTTTCTTGGGTCTCCATCTCTCATTTTTATAAATCTCAACTCTTTATTATCTTGGTCTTCCCTTTGGATATTTATTGTTATCTTGGTCATCATAATAGTTATGATAATTCCTAGATGAGTAATACTTTATCATCAGCAGTACATTTTCTAATTTTGTTTTGTTTTGGTTTTTGGTTTTTCAAGACAGAGTTTCTCTGTGTAGCCCTGACTGTCCTGGAACTCATTCTGTAGACCAGGCTGGCCTCGAACTCACAGAGATCTGCCTGCCTCTGCCTCCCAAGTGCTGGGATTAAAGACATGCACTACTACTGCCCAGCATACACTTTCTTTCTTTCTTTCTTTTTTTTTTGTCGGAGTTGAGGATCGAACCCAGGGCCTTGCGCTTGCTAGGCAAGCGCTCTACCACTGAGCTAAATCCACAACCCCCATACACTTTCTTTTAAAAATTATTATTTTTTTTTAACATGTATGGTTGTTTTGCCTGCATGTATGTCTGTGTACTACGTGAGTACCTGGTCCCCTTGGAGAGCAGAAAAAAGGTGTTGGATCATCAGGAACTGGAGTTACAGATGGTTGTGAGCTGCCATGTGGGTGTGGACAATCAAACCTGGCTCCTCTGGAAGGGTAGCCAGTGTCTTAATCGCTGATCCATCTCTCCAGCCCCAGCCATGAACCTTCGCACTTGCTACCTTCACAGAAACCTGTGAAGCTGGTATTATTGTCTTTTTTTTTTCTCTTTCCAGACCAAAAAACAAAGAAAGGGGGATCCCAGTAATGTACCCAGCTAATAATTGCTGGATGCTTCTGCTTTGAGTATTTATTTTTATTTAATTGACAAAGCTGCTCCCAAGTCCCTGCTGGAATAAGTAGGAATTTTAATGAATAGCTTAGCCAGGGAGGACAGCCAGGAGGATTTCTTTCTCCAAATCATTGTTCTTGTTTGCTACCTCACACAGCCTATGTTCTACTCAATTTTGTGATGACGTGAAGAATAAGTAGTTCTAAGTCTCCCTCCATTGCTGACAAAGGAAAAAAAAAAAGTATGCTTCTCCCCTGAGCTGGACCCTGGTGACCTGGGCTGCTCTCCTTCCACAGGAGCCTGATGGAGGCCTGGTCGTGCTGAGTGGGGGAGGAACCTCTGGCCGGATGGCATTCCTCATGTCTGTGAGTACGCTCATTCCGTCATTCATTTTCTCTCTTCATTCTGGGGATGTCACCCAGAACCACAAAGCTCGCCAGAGGTTAATTCTCTCAATAGACATCTTCTCTCCCCACCTCTTTTCCAAAGGATAGGAGGCCAGGATAGAGGCTGATTTCTCTGACCCCAGTAGAGTGCTACCTTCCTCTTGTTAATGTCCCCACATCTCACACATCGCTAACCGATCATCCCCAAGTTGCATCTTTAAGTGGGAGATTACAAAAAAGTTAGGGTCTAAAAGACCATTCTGCATCCTCAATCCTCTAGAAATTGAGAATCCACATTACATCGTCTTAATCGTTCCCTCTTCGTACCTCCTCCTCCTGGACAGGTCTCTTTTAACCAGTTGATGAAAGGTCTTGGACAAAAGCCCCTTTACACATACCTCATTGCAGGAGGTGACAGGTAAGTTACCTTGACCTGTGCATGTGGCCCAAAGGTTTTTTTTGAAACTGAATTTGAATGACTTTAGTCAAAGATTGTATTGAACCTCAGTCTCCACCATTCCGCATAGCCTCTTATCCGGTCCTTCACAGACTTTTATTGTCTACCTGGCCTTGTAGGTATTTGAGTTTTTTTCAAAAACTCTGTGGTGTATCTACCTTGGTCCCCGCTAAACAGGAGGTGTCCATTCAATGATAGCTCCCCTCCATTCTGTTCTTTCAATGTGTCCTTTCCTAATAAACTGTAGGTTTTTGCTTCTTAGCCAGTGCCACCAACCTGATTGAGTGTGCACCCTTAGGTCTGTCGTGGCCTCTCGGGAACGAACAGAAGATAGCGCCCTTCACGGGATCGAGGAGCTGAAGAAGGTCTGTGTTTTCTGACACTACTCAACTAGAGACACTCATAGGTCCCTTTTCATAGGGTTAGAAAAACCCCAACCCCAGCCAAGGCCTGGCCCCTCCTCAGGCCCTGATTTTCTCACACGGTAGATTTGTACCCTGGTGACCGCCCTATCACCCTAACTTAGTCCTCCTCCAGGAGACCACCCTGCTCCCGGGCACTCTAACTCACACCTCCTCCATTCCTAGGTGGCTGCTGGGAAGAAGAGAGTGATTGTCATAGGCATTTCTGTGGGACTCTCAGTAAGTGTGAGGGCAGGCTGATGGGGCGATTTGAGAGGAGGAAGGGGGTGGGGCTAGAACGGCATGGAAGGTGGATTGATGAGCTGGGTGCTAGGAAAGAGAAAACCAACACAAGGAATTATTTTAATTTTCACCAACTTCGATCTTTTTTTTTTTTTCATGGATATGAAAAGCGGGGGAGGCAATTCCATCTCAGAATAACTGTGCATTGATTCATCAACAGCCAAGATGGACAAACTAGTCCAGGGGTCAGCAAGCTATGCTGGCAGTCCATGTAGCCAGCTGCTTGAACTTGTGCACCGCTTTACTGGCGTGCAGTCTTTGTGTTTACTTAGACTTCATGGCCTCTTTTGTGCTAGGCTTAAGATGTTGGACAGAGATCATAGGGCCCACAAAGCCTGCAGTATTAATCTCTGGCTCTTCACAGAAGAGTCTGGCCCCTGTCTTCCATCCCCACCGGCAACATCAGCATCCATGGGGACTTGTTGGAAATACTGGATCTCAGGCTCCAGTGGGTCAATCTGCGTTTTAACAAGATTCTCGGGATGTTTGTATGAGAACCACTGGATGAGGTTTCCTGTCCACCCCACAACAGTTTTGATTCTAAGAGTTCAGGGTGCAGAGCACTAGATCTCAGCAGTTGTAGGATGAGGAAGAAGAGGACATTGGCCTCAAGGAGGTCATTTCAGCTACAATTGTGATCGGCAGTTTCCCAGCTTCGCCATTTGGAGGATTTCCGTGGAGGGACATAAGGAAAAAATGCAGCACTAGTTGGGTGACTCTTGCCTGTAATCCGAGCACTCAGGAGGGAGAGGCAGAAGGATGGCTGTGTGTTCAAGGCCAGCGTCAACTATACAAGGAAATCATAGCTCAGAGAAAAAGTAGATCTGGCCGGGTGGTGGTGGTGGTGGCGGCGGCGGTGGCGGCGCACGCCTTTAATCCCAGCACTCGGGAGGCAGAGCCAGGCGGATCTCTGTGAGTTCAGGGCCAGCCTGGTCTACAGAGTGAGATCCAGGACAGGCACTAAAGCTACACAGAGACACCCTGTCTCGAAAAACCAAAAAAAAAAAAAAAAAAGTAGACCTGCTACTTTTGGGGTACTTATGTAGGCTCAAGTCCTAACTTGGCTGCAGCATCTGTACTTCTAGCAAGCGTGCCGCGGCAGGTTCCATGCAGACCTTGGGAAACACCGAGTGGCCTCTTTAATGTGTCTTCCTCCCTTGCTCCCGCCCAGGCCCCCTTTGTGGCAGGCCAGATGGACTACTGCATGGATAACACAGCCGTCTTCTTGCCAGTCCTGGTTGGCTTCAACCCGGTGAGCATGGCCAGGTGAGGCTTCCGTTAGGACCGGCCGGGCCTTGGGGGAGCCCGGGAAAGGGACATGTCAAAGTCCACAGTATGATCAGCGGGAGGCGGCAGACGGAGCTACAGTCTTGCTTGCCAAGCCTCAGAATGTCAAAGTAAATAGGGGGTGGCCCCAAAGCTTTTGAAGTTTTTGTTGGTCACTTCATTTCCAGTGGTCTCTCCTTGTTTCAGAAAGGGTGGAAGGCAGTTTACAAAAGCCACATAAGCTAGGTGGTGGTGGCGCACGCCTTTAATCCCAGCACTCGGGAGGCAGAGGCAGGCGGATCTCTGTGAGTTCGAGGCCAGCCTGGTTTACATAGCGAGTTCCAGGACAGTCAGGCTACACAGAGAAACTCTGTATTGAAAAAACAAGCAAACAAACAAAAAACGAAAATAAAAGGTACATAAAACACAAATTCAAAGCAGGAATTGAAAAAGTAAAAAGGTGAGAACTAGAAGGAAAAAGCAGGTCAGGAAAGGGTATACCCCAAAGGTCTATGCTTTTATCTGGGGTGACCCCCAAGCGTCTTCTCAGAGTAGCAGTGGTCCCAAGTGGCCACCCATTCCTCTTTCCATCTCCTTTATTTCATGCTCTTTCATTATCCCAGGAGCCCTTTGGCTCCTCTTTGGCGGCTCACATCCGCCCCTCCTCCCTCTTGAAGCCCTGTGCTACGGGACCACCTTCTTGGGAGGAGAGGGACAAGGTCTTGCTATGTAGCCCAAGCTGCCCCTATCCAAATGGCCACTTGGTATGATCTAACACTCCACGTCGCTGGCTAATACTGTGCAGGTGTCGTTCTTTATCGATTCAGGGTAAGGCCATGAAATGTCTATTTTGTTAAAGCATCCTTGGTGATTCTAATGCAGAGCCACGTTGGGGGAACCCTGCTAAATAAGCCATTGGGTCGGATCACCCTATGGCACTGAGGGCTTCCTGTCCATGAGGGACTGCAGTGAGAGAGCCTGGTTCTTTTGGAAGTTCTCCTCCAAGTCCCAGATTCCAGGCTTGTAGTGTAACTCATACTAAGGTGTAAATGAGTCTGTGATACTCTTAACCCTGATCCTTTTCGTGGAGGACGCTTCTTCACCCAAAATATATCTGCAGCAGCGGGTGCTAATTTCAGGCCCTGTGACTAAGTGAAATGAAGAATTTCAAACAATGTAGGCGTGGAGACCTTCCAGTTGTTCCTTAAAGCGGTGGCTCCCTGTCTTGGCTCATCTTCAGAACTGTCTCGGAAGCTCTATAAAAATACAGTTTAGGGCTCTGTGCACGCCTGCTGAGGCTAACCTCAGGGGAGATGTGGTACCAGAACTGGATGGTTACTGTGAAACAGAGCCCCTCCCCCTGGGGGGGAGCGTTGATGTTCAGCGAAGTCTTGGGAATCCGAATTTTTACTGCACAATCGACATTGCTTTTTCTGTCCCCTCCTTGGGTCTAGGGAAGCAGAGGCAGGCAGATCTCTGTGAGTTCGAGACCAGCCTGGTCTACAGAGCGAGTTCTAGGACAGGCTCCAAAGCTACACAGAGAAACCCTGTCTCGAAAAACAAAAAAAGAGTTCAAGAAGGGGCTGGTGTGGGCCTGTAATCCCAGTACTGGGGAAGCAAAGGCAGGAGGATCCCTGGACCTGCTGGCAGTCGGTCTAGGTTTAGTGTCTCAAAAAATAAGATGGAGAGTAATTAGAGAAGATAGCTGGGGTTGGTCTCTGACCTCCACACACAAGGGCATATGGAGCCGCACACATGTGCATACACACACATGAACACACACACACACCACACACACACACACACACAGAATAAAAGAAATAGTTCAAAAAATTACGAAATCTTGTCTGGGATGTGATGATAAGGGACAGTTAGGGATGTCGTGTGCAGGGGTAGCTCAGTCTTTAAGGTCCTGACACACTGATGAATTCACAAATTATCTCCCACTTCAGAAGATCCTATTTTTTTTTTAACATTCCAGTTTGTAGCTAAGCACATAGACTGCACTAGCTCTCTTGTCTCATTAATGCATTGCTTCGTTCCTGATTCATTGATTGTGGAATATTCACCAACAGATGCTACAGTTAACAGCATAACTTTATACCTCACTAGGGACCAACAATTTCCCTCAGGTAGTAAGGGTTCATTCCTTGGAGAGATTTTCAGATGTATTTCCAAGAAAGGGAAGGGTCTCAAAGGAGTCTAAGATGGACTATGAGGTGGTAATTTTTTTTAAGATTTATTTATTTATTATGTATACAGTGTTCTGCCTGCATGTATGCTTACAGGCTAGAAGAGGGCACCAGGTCTCATTACAGATGGTTGTGAGCCACCATTTGGGTGCTGAGAATTGAACCCAGGTCCTCTGGAAGAGCAGCCAGTGCTCTTAGCACTGAGCCATCTCTCCAACCCAAGGTGGTAGTTTTGAATTTGGCTTCCAGCTAGAACTTGAAACTTGAATGTTGACTTTGTTGCTGGCTTTGTTGTTGTTGTTATTAACCCAGTCCTTGGGGTTCAGGGACACACCACCCCATATGCTCCAAAGCGTATTTCCCTGTGAAGTAGTTGACTCTGACCCCACTCTCTCACTGATCCTAACTACTAGCCGAAGCCTTTCCTTCATAGTCTCACAGGCAGTCCTTTTTCTTACGTGTTTTTCTGGACCTCAGAAATGACCCCATTGAAGACTGGAGATCGACATTCCGGCAAGTAGCTGAGCGGATGCAGAAGATGCAAGAGAAACAGGAAGCTTTTGTGCTCAATCCTGCCATTGGGGTAGGGCCCGACTTTCTTTCCTCTATGCACCTCTTCAAGCATGTGGGAATTGCTTGCTACTTCCTGGGAACCTTTGATCTTATAGTCCCTGTTCATAAATCCCCAAGGTGTTTCATGTCAATCCACATGGTTTCAATGGAGTCCTATTTTTTCTTTACCTCAAGATGCTTTTTTAAAAATCTTTCTTTCAACCCTACTTATCATATCACTAACTAGTAGGCACTTCTAGGATCTAGAACAGTCGAGAAGAGCTAGAACAGTTTAGAGTCTAGAACAGTTTAGAAGAGCTAGAATAATTTAAAGAGTCTAG
>CABHPH010143755.1:0-18724 GCA_902168325.1 Peromyscus nudipes | reverse complement strand
CCCCCCCCCCCCCCCCGCTTCCCTCCAGCAGGGACTAGCAAAACTTTTTTAAAAAATGGGAATTGTGTCTTTCCTTAGGTGTAGGTAAGGATACCTAGATCTTTTTGGAGGATACCAAACCCTCTTTGGGAGCTAATGAATTTTCTTGCAGATGCCTTCTGGAAATCCTGAGGACATTTGAGCGGGCTCATCAGGTGACCTACAGTCAGAATTCCAAAATTGCCACCCTGATGAAACAAGTCAGCACCAGGTGTGTGGCTGTGTGTTTGTAGAGGACATCTTGAGAGCAGGGCATAGTCTGCGGGATGTGTTAACATGAGTGATGGGTCCACGTGTTGGAAGGTCTTGGGTTATTCATGGTGATCATGTGTGTCCTGGCCTCTGACTCATTCTCAGCCTGGAGAAGAAAGGCCGAGTATACCTAGTTGGCTGGCAGACCCTCGGCATCATTGCCATCATGGATGGAGTGGAGTGCATCCACACCTTTGGTGCTGGTAGGTCCTAACCCTGATGTTCTTTCAAAGTATCCCAGCCAATTGGTCTGCTATCAAAGCGTTTTCCTGCAGACCCCTGAGGTTCTCCAGTGCCCTCCATAAAGAGGCATTTCAGTCAAATGCTTTTTCCATTTGAAGCACCAAATTCCACCTCGTCCTTGACCTCTCAGCTCCCACCTCAGTGCTTTGACTACAGTTTCCTACCCAGATTACCACTCACCCCGCGTCCCACTTTCCGACCCCATGACAGCCCTTACAGCAGAGCCTTAGTCCTGTCTTCTAAAGCCCGCCATTCTTTTCTCTCTGATCTTAAACGTCCCAGATTTCCAAGACGTCCGTGGCTTTCTCATTGGTGATCACAATGACATGTTTAACCAGAAGGCAGAGCTCACCAACCAGGTTGGAAGAGGACAGGCCTTGGGAAGTTTGGGAACTCATTGGTGTTCAGAGGGCTGTGGAGGAGTGGATCCTGGGGTGAGGGAGGATGAGGGGATAAACAGACCCAAGAAGGAATGTAGGTCAAAGGTCACAGAACCTCAAAGCAGTGAGTATGGAAGGCTCTGGATTGACCCTCTGACACTTGGCTTTAGTTCACCTTTGGTAAAATGCTACCATTTTGAACACTGTTTTTTTTTTTTTCCAAGTGAAGTCAGAAGGGCTGCATTAGATGTCCCCTAAGGTCCCCTCAGTCAAGTCTGTGCTCTTGAGTGTCCTGCTGGGAGGAACTCGCCTATCTTCTTCTGTCCCAGGGTCCCCAGTTCACCTTCTCCCAGGATGACTTCCTGACTTCCATCTTGCCATCCCTCATGGAAATTGACACTGTAGTCTTCATTTTTACCCTGGATGGTGAGAGGGAAGATGGGAACATAGGGGTGGGAAGCGACGGTGGTTTAGAGGAGCTGCCATTTGGAGTCTCAGGGTGCCTTGTCAGAGGAGGATGTCTCACGGAGTCTATTGTTGTGATTAAACACCGTGACCAAAAGCAACTTGGGTAGGGAAGGGTTTTCTTTTTCTTTTTTTAACCTTACAGTTTATAAGTCTATCACTGAGAGACTGCAGGGTGGGAACCTGGAGACAGGAACCAGAGCAGAAGCCATGGACGAATGCTACTTTCTGTCTTGCTCCTCATAACTTGCCCAGTGTGCTTTCTTATGGCACTCAGGGCCACCAGCCCAGGGGTAGCACCGTCCATAGTGAGCTGGGCCTATCAATAATCAAGAAAATGCGCCACAGGCTTTCCCACAGGCTAATCTGGTGAGGACATTTTCTCAATAGAAGTTCCCTTTTCCCACATGATTCTGGCTTGGGTCAGGTTGACACAAAACTATCCAACACAGAGGGACAGAGTCAGTGTCCCGGCAGGACCCCAGGGTGGCAGGAAGAACAGCTTCATAGCCCAGCCTTTTAACTCTGGTGCCTCCTATCCCATCCAGATAACCTCACAGAGGTCCAGGCGTTGGTGGAGCAGGTGAGAGAGAAGACCACGAGCATCCAGGCCCTGGTGCACAGCACTGTGGGGCAGTCCTGGCCAGTGAGTGTCCAGCAATGGGGAGAAGATCTGGGAGTGGTCCAGCCAGGCCTTCTGGAACACACCACCCATTTATCTCTTCCTCCTCAGGCTCCTCTGAAGAGGCTCTTTCCCTCCATCATCAGCATCACGTGGCCGCTTCTTTTCTTTGATTACGAAGGGAGCTACATCCAGGTAGGTGGGGATGAGACCGCAATGCCAGCAGGAGTGGGGTCCAGAAAATGCCCAAGGCTAGATGGGAAAGAGGCTACATACCTGTTTGTCTTCTTTCCTCCTCAAGCTGGGCAAATTCTCAAATGATCAGGTCTCTAAACAGAGTTGCCAAGGCAACAGGGTTCAGTTCTTTCTAGGAGTGTACAGAAAGGGCCAGACGGGCCACCAGTCACCACAGGCTCATTTGTTCTCGGGACAGGTTAACTGTTGATGTTGAGTCATTACCACCACCCGAAAGCGTTTCTTTTGCACGGCACACTATGTGGAACATAACGCAGATGTGACCCCATGGAGTCCTTGTGCAGTCGTGAAATGACAATCCAGGAGACACACTGAGAGGAATCAGGAATACTGAGCAGTTTGTGTGCACTTTGCAGTTTGGTTTGGAGCGGGCACCGGGAAATCTGGGTGTCAATCCAGCTCTGCTGTGTGTCCCAAGAAAGAAAACTTGTATCTCCGGGCCTGACTTTTCTTACAGTCAACCTGCCCACCCTTCATGGGACAGAACCAGGGTCCAGAAGAAGTGCTGGGGGGGGCGTGGTTATGATCTTTCATCATTATTCAAACTACTTTCTTCTGGAAGCTTCCAGACTTGACTGGACAGAACCAGCACACAGTCTCACTGAACCCAGAGCTCTTATATAACTGTCTCTCCCTAGTGGGAAATCCACTCCCCTTAGTTTTTTGTTCTCAATGGCGCACCTGTGCCGTATCCCTTCTTCTTGGCATGCTTCCCATGTTCACATTCTCCTCCGACATTGCCTGCTTTTGAAGACGTCTTCTCTGAATAACTGTACATTCTTATATTCTTCTTCACACTTACACAATCATGATGCTTAATACAAATTATAGCCTAATGAATATTTCATATATATTATCTTAGTTCTTATAGCAATCTCCTAAGGCATGTGTGTTCAGTTTTGCCATCTCTCCAGCCCCTTATTTCTGTTTTCTTTCTCCTCCTCCTCCTTCTCTTCCTCCTCCTTCTCCTCCTCCTCCTCCTTCTTCTTTTGTTTTTGTTTTTTTGAGACAGGGTTTCTCTGTGTTGCCCTAGCTGTCCAGGAACTTGCTTTGTAGACCAGGCTGGCCTTGAACTCACAGAGATCTGCCTGCCTCTGCTTCTTAATTGCTAGGATTAAAGGTGTGCACCACTACCGCCCGGCTATTACTGCTTCTAATGTAGTGACATTTAAAGTTTGTCTTATTCAGATCTATTAGTTTTGTTTTTCCCTTGTGGTTTCCAATCTTTCACTGGGTGCTGGCTTCTCCTTTCCATATGGAATTGTCTGAAGAAAAGGTTTCCATTGGGACTTTATCGTACTTTGCTTTTGGCTGCTATGATAAAACATTGACGGAAAGCAACTTGGGAAGGTTAAGACTCTTTCAACCTACAGTCTATCATTGCGGGGAGTCAGGGCAGGAGCTCAAACAGGAAGCAGGAGCAGAGGTTGAAGAGGCTCTTTAGATGTATTTTTTTGAATTTATTTTATTTTATTATACAATATAATTCAACTTTACATATCAGCCATAGATTCCCCCTTCTCCCTCCTGCCGTCCCGCCCCCTCCCCCCGGCCCACCCCCCATTTCCATCTCCTCCAGGGCGAAGACTCCCCCGAGGGTTGAGATCAACCTGGTGGACTCAGCCCAGGCAGGTCTAGTCCCCTCCTCCCAGGCTGAGCCAAGGGTCTCTACTAAGCCCCAGGCTTCAAACAGCCAATTCATGCACTGAGCACAGGACCCGGTCCAACTGCCTGGATGCCTCCTAAACAGATCAAGCCAATCAACTGTCTCACCCATTCAGAGGGCCTGATCCAGTTGGGGGTTCCTCAGCCATTGGTTCACAGTTCATGTGTTTCCATTTGTTTGGCCACTTGTCCCTGTATTCCATCCATCCCTGGTCTCAACAACTCTTGCTCACATAAACCCTCCTCCTTCTCGCCAATTGGACTCCCGGAGCTCCACCCGGGGCCTGACCGTGGATATCTGCATCTAGTTCTCTCAGTCACTGGATGGGGTTTCTAGTATGACAATTAAGGTGTTTGGCCATCCTATCACCAGGGTAGGTCAGATCGGGCTATTTCTCGACTATTGCCAGCAGTCTATTGTGGGGGCATCTTTGTGGATTTCTGTGGGCCTCTCCAGCACTTTGCTTCTTCCTATTCTCATGTGGTCTTCATTTATCATGAACATTCCTTATGTTCCCTCTCTGTTCTTGATCCAGTTGGGATCTCCCGCTCCCCCAAGTTCTCTTTCCCTCGCCCCTCGCCCCTCATTACCCCCACTCACGTCCAGACTGTTCATGTAGATCTCATCCATTTCTCCGTCATTGGGCGATCCCCGTGTCTTTCTTGGGGTCCTGTTTTCCAGGTAGCCTCCCTGGTGTTGTGAGTAGCCATCCAGTCATCCTTGTTCCACAACTAGTATTCTCCTATGAGTGGGTACATACCATGTTTGTCTTTCTGAGTCTGGGTTATCTCACTCAGGAGGATTTTTTCTAGATCCCTCCATTTGCCTGCAAACCTCATGATGTCATTGTTTTTCTCTGCTGAGTAGTATTCCATTGTATATATGTACCACAGTTTATTTATCCATTCTTCGGTTGAAGGGCATCTAGGTTGTTTCCAGGTTCTGGCTATTACAAATAATGCTGATACAAACATAGCTGAGCAAGTGCCCTTGTGGTATGATTGAGCATTCCTTGGGTGTATGCCCAAGAGTGGTATAGCTGGATCTTGGGGGAGATTGATTCCCAATTTTCTAAGAAAGCGCCATATTGATTTCCACAGTGGCTGTACCAGCTTGCATTCCCACCAGCAGTGGAGGAGAGTTCCCCTAGCTCCACATCCTCTCCAGCACAAGGTGTCTTCAGTGTTTTTGATCTTAGCCAATCTGACTGGCGTAAGGTGGTATCTCAGAGTTGTTTTGATTTGCATTTCCCTAATGATTAGGGATGTTGAGCAATTCCTTAAATGTCTTTCAGCCATTTGAGATTCTTTTGAGAATTCTGTTTAGTTCCATAGCCCATTTCTTAATTGGACTGTTGGGCATTTTGATGTCTAATTTCTTGAGTTCCCTATATATTCTGGATATCAGTCTTCTGTCAGATGTGGGGTTGGTGAAGATCTTTTCCCATTCTGTGGGCTGTCGCTTTGCCATGTTGACCGTATCCTTTGCTCTACAAAAGCTTTTCAGTTTCAAGAGGTCCCATTGATTGATCGTTTGTCTCAGTGTCTGAGCTACTGGTGTTATACCTAGGAAGCGATCTCCTATGCCAATGCGTTCAAGACTACTTCCTACTTTCTCTTCTAGCAGGTTCAGAGTAGCTGGATTTATGTTGAGGTCTTTGATCCACTTGGACTTAAGTTTTGTGCATGGTGATGGATATGGATCTATTTGCAGCCTTCTGCACAGTGTTCTGCCTGCGTGTATGCCTGTAGGTCAGAAGAGGATGCCAGATCTCATTACCGATGGTTGTGAGCCACCACGTGGTTGCTGGGAATTGAACTCAGGTCCTCTGGAAGAACAGCCAGTGCTCTTAACCACTGAACCATCTCTCCAGCCCGATCTTCACTTTTTAAAAAATAATTTATTTTTATTTTATGTGCATTGGTGTTTTGCCTGAATGTATGTCTGTGTGAGATCTTGGAGTTACAGATAGTTGTGAGCTGCCATGTGGGTACTGGGAGTTGAACCTAGGTCCTCTGGAAGAGCAGTCAGTGCTCTTAACTGATGAGCCATCTCTCCAGCCCCTTCATTGTTTTGTTTTTTTGGGGTTTTTTTGTTTGTTTTTTTGTTTTTTTTGATCCACCTGCCTCTGCCTCTCAAGTGCTGGGATCAAAGGTGTGCACCACCACCACCTAGCTGGTCTTCATTTTTAATTTGAAACATTTTGCTCTACTCACCAACCCTTTGCCACATTTACTTCATCCATTTCTTTCCCCTAGCTCATCTGAAAGATAAGTGAAGCCATCTTATACGTCACAGTGTGCCAGGCAGAGTGGCATATGCCTGTAACCCTAGCATTTGGGGGGCAGAAGCAGAATCAGGAAGAGTTCAAGGCCATCCCCAGCTACATAAGAAGTTTGAGGTCACCCTGAGTTACATGAAACCCTGTCTCAAAAAAAAAAACCAAAAACAAAAACAAAAAAAACCCAAAACTTCACATCAATCACTTCAGAATACATCCGTTCTGGGCAACGGCATTTGCTGCTGTAAGTATGATATGATTACCCACTCTGGGAATGACAGTTAATCTGATACCATTACCTAAATTCAGATTTCCTGAGATCTCGCTGGGAAGTTGTTATTCTCCAGATCTGGAATCTGATCAAGGATAATCTACTGACTTTAATCAGTAGGTCTCTCTGCCTTCCCTTAGCAGTCTTTAGTCTTTTGTTTTTTTTTTTTTCTTTCTTGTCTCTCATCGACATAGCTATTTTTAGAAGTCTAGGCAAATCTGTTTCCAGAATGTACCTCACATTACCAAAATGTACAAACAACTTCTGTATTGTTTCTTCATCACATTCAGGTTTATGTTTTGTTTTTGTTTTTGCTTTTTTTTTTTTTTTCTTTTGGAGGAGACTAGCACGTCACATCAGGAGTCAGCTGGCATCTGTCTCTTCCTTGGCATGGCTGTGGTGACTTATTCAGTGGCGGTGATGGCTGCTATGTTTCTTTGCATCCTGTCACCCAGCTGTCCTTACCCACTGTGTTCGCATCTGCTGCTGATTTCTCCTTGACTCAGTTATTCCCGTGGTGACTCTCAACTGGTGATTTTCTATTTCTAGCTCTTCCTCTTATCTATATTCATTAATTGGCTTCCTTCTCCGAGGAACTTCCTATTCATGCCCCACCCCATCTGTATTTGCTTAATGTCATTATGGACTCATGAATTTTCTGTTGTTGTTAAATGTTTAGATTTTTTTTTTAAAGACAGGCTTTCTATGTAGCCAAAGCTAGACTAGAACTCATTATATATCCTAGACTGGCCTTGAACTCATGACCCTCCTACCTCAACCTCCTGACTACTGGGATGATAGACATCCACCATCATGCATGACTTGGATGTATTTTAATATATTCTATTTTCTTTTTTTTTATATGTATGTGTCTGTGCCTGCTTGTCTGTATGTGTGCCATGTGTGTGCAATGCCATGGGACAGAAGAGGGCATCAGATCTCCTGGAACCGAAGTTACAGGAGACCGTGAACTTCCCAGTGTGGGTGCTGGGAATAGAGCTCAATCCAAAGCAAGAGTGGCAAATGCTCTTCATATGGGCCATCTCTGCAGCCCCTTAGCACTCTCTCTCAGTCTCTCTGTCTTTCTGTGTGTGTGTATCTCTCTCAGTCTGTCTCTCTCTGTCTCTGTCATTTTCTGAGACAGGGTCTCTCTGTATAACAGTCCTGGATGTCCTGGAACTCACTTTGTAGACCAGGCTGGCCTTGAACTCACAGAGCTCTGCCTGCCTCTGCCTCCTGAGCACTGGGATTAAAGGTGTGCAACATGCCTGGCTTCCCTTACTACATTCTCTTAATACTTGTTTTTCATTTTAATCCTCAGAACGAAAGCTTGTTCAAGATGGCTTCCTCAGGCCTATTCATAGCCACATTTAAACATACTTTGCATGTTTCTTTTTGAAAAAACAAAATGGAAAACAAACCAAAATTAAAAAAAAAACAAAACAACAACCCTTATTTCCGGGTGACATACATTTTACATCTCATGTGCTTTGCTTAACTTTTCTGAATGTTACTCAGCGGCAGTATACAGATCTCTTCTTCACTTATAGCTGTGCATGTACATGTATGATAACTGACCTGACCGATCCCTTATTTGGGGCATCAGCTTGTTTTCAACATTTTGCTATTGCCAATAACGAAGCAATGACTGTGCACGTATCTAAGTGTTTCTTTGAGATAAATACCTAGAAATGTTAGATATTTGTCAAGGGCTACATACAAATAGAATTTTGTTGGATGTTGTAAGCTTTTCTTCCATAGCCTCTGTGCGCTTGCTTTTAGCAGTTGGAGTTTATATTAATGCTGGCTCCATACAGCCTCCCAGAGAGTTCTGTCTGGCTTCATTCAATGTAATTCTGTGTAATTTTCATTTTTTATGTATTATTTATTAACATTTTGAAGTAGTGGGATGGTACCCAAGGGCTCACACATGCTAGGCCAGTGCTCTACAACGGAGTCATACCCCTGCTCGTATCTCTAGGATGTCAGAGGTGGAGCATCTTCCCTCTGCTCCCCTTTATTCTCCTCCACTCCCTCCCCGCTCTCTTTTGCTCTCTCTTACCCTGTTTTTCAGTTGTCCTGGACCCCCCATGTAAATCGTCTTGCCTCAAGTCCATGATGATCCCTCCCTGCCTGCTTCCAGCGTGCTGGGATTACAGAGGTCCGCCACCGTGCCCAGCCTTTACTTCTTTTTTTCTAACAGGCTTTTAAAACTTTTCTGACTCCCTTGGCCTTGAGTTCTTTATAAAGCCATTAGTGTTCTATTTCTGATACATGTTGTAAATATTTTCTCTTGGCTTTAGTCTGCAAAGAGTCTGCTTCAGTTTTTCCGATGTTGAATTTGTCAGTCTCACTATTACCATGTGGGGCTTGGAGCCCAGAAAGCTCCTCCCACACCCGGGCTGGTATGGCACCTCTGTGTTTCTTCTTGCAGTTCTTAGGACTTTTGTTTATTCTTGTGGAAGCAGTAAGGCATGAACTCATTTATATCTTCCCAAGCAATTGCCTAATTGTCTTAGTTACTTTCCTGTTGCTGTGACTAAGCACCATGACCAAGGCGACTTGTAAGAGAAAACGTTTAATTGGAGACCCTGCTTCCAGTTTCAGAGGGTGAGTCCGTGGCCATCAGAGCAGGGAGCATGGCAGCAGGCAGGTGGGCATGGCGCTGGAGCAGTAGCTGAGAGCTTACATCTTGAGACACCAACCAGGAAACAGTGTTAACTGGGAATGTCATGGGCTTTTGAAACCTCAAAGTCCACCCCCAGTGACACACCTCCTCCAACAAGGCCACGCCTCCTAATCCTTCCCAAACTGTTCCACTAACTGTGGAAGAAGCATTCAAATATGAGCCTATTGGGGCCCTTCTTGTCCAAACTACCACACCAACTGTCTCAGTTTAATTGTTAAGTACAGCTGCTCTTGAGTGATGTGGGATGTTCCATGTGCACTGGTCCAATAACAATACAGTGAGTCTGCATGTATTTTTGCAATGTTAGAAACATTCTGGATTTTCTAGTTGTTCCACTGGCCTGTCTGTTGATGCACTGGTGCCATGAGCTTAAGGATAGAGGATTTATGGCATGTTTAATATGTGGAAGTATTATTCCTCCCTTCATTAAATATTAAGGACTTTCCTAGCTATAATTGCAGGGTTATTTTTTCCATGTGAACTTTAAAGTCAATCATGTAAATTTTAAAATAACTTTGTTAGTGATACTTAATGGGATAAATGGCTAATAATATAACTCAGATTTAACTGGCTTCTTTCCCACAGGCAGTGGGATAAATGGTTTATAGCATCTGTCTCAGGCTTTCTATTGCTGTGATAAAACACCATGACCAAAAGCAGCATGGGAAGAGAAGGCTTTATTCCATCTCGTAACTCTCAGGTCAAACACCACCGTCACTGAGGGATGTCAGGGCAAAGCTAAAGCAGAAACAGAAGCCGCAGGAGGCACTGCTCGCTGGCCTGCTCAGCTTGCTTTCAATCCCCATCATTCGTGCAATAACGACAAACAGAGCATCTTTAACAAGTGAACAGAAAAGTTTCTGGCACTCGCTCTTCCAGGGGCTTGGGTGACAGTCTCACACTGCCACAAGGACAGAGACCCTGGGGCAGAATTAGACACTGCCTTAGCGAGACTGCAGCTTGTGGGTAAGTCCAGTACTTAGCTCCTCCTCCATTTATGGGATCTATGGATTTAGGGATCCTTCAAGGGTCAAATAAAGAATCTGGAGGCTGGAGCGATGCCCTAGCAGTTGAGTGAAGGGACCCCAGCCCACTTGAGCATTTGGCTCCAGCAGGCCTTGCCCTTCTACTCCATTCTCTCTGCCTTGCTAAAAACTGTTAGATTACAGTCCTAAAGCAAAACCAGGAAGGCCTTTTCTTTATTTGGACACTTTCCTATGCCAGACTCCCTGAGGATGAGTACCAAAGTCCAGTGATCAAAAGCTCTCTTTGGTTCACCTAATTAACATGCCCAATCAAAATATCCTACTACCTCCTAGCCCATTCTAACACAGACCTCCCCTTTTCCTCTTCTTAAAAAGTACACCTGCAAGGTCATTTGCTGCTGGTTTCTGTCCGAGTTAGAAAGCAGCCACTTTACCAACCCCCCACCACACTTAATAAAGAATCTCTCAGACTGGGCGGCGGTGGCGCACGCCTTTAATCCCAGCACTCAGGAGGCAGAGCCAGGCGGATCTCTGTGAGTTCGAGGCCAGCCTGGTCTACAGAGTGAGTTCCAGGACAGGCACCAAAGCTACACAGAGAAACCCTGTCTCAACCGCCCCCCCAAAAAAAAGAATCTCTCTGTGAAAAAAGATGTTTGGGTGTGGTTTGTGCCTAATGGGGGTTCTGGAGGAAGCCCCCACCGTTTGATTTCTTTCAAAGAGCACTTGTTGCTCTTCCAGAGGACCCAGGTTCAATTCCCAGCACCCATACAGAAGCTAATAACTCCAGTTCCAGATGCCCCCTGCTGGCCTCCGAGTTCACTGAACACATGTGGTACACAGGCATGCATGCCCGCAAAACACCCATACATGTTAAAAATACATGTAAATAAATCTTTTTAAAAATAAAGTAGAATGTTACACCTGAAAATTGAGAGGAGAAAGGCCAAATTCACAATTGCCTCATTAAAGCAAACTTTAATAAATATTGACAAGAAAGATGGACACTGGCCAGGTCCATACCCGGGATTCCCAGAGAATGGTGCCTTCGTCCAATCAGGGGCAAGCATACATCCTGAGTACATCCTGCCCATGTACCTCCTGCCTACCATGTGATCAAGCACATCTTGAGTAGTTGGGGCAACCAATTTTGTTTACTGAAAACACTTGGCTTGTTATCTGACGTGAACAGCAGCCCCCAGCATTCCAGGAAGTTATCTGTCCTTGGGCAAGTGGAGCTCACAGGTTAACTTTAGGCCTCACGATCCTAGAATAAAAAGTAAAGAAGACCGTTAAAGCTTGTTCTCATCAAACAAAGGATCTGCGTCTTGGTGTCTGGTTCCTTAGCACGGGTTTTCTGTGTTAGCATATGGCTCTCTCACCCCCCTGCTCTCCCAGTCTCTTAACTTCCAGCGTTCCCGTGTGCTTGCATTTTAGAAGTTCCAGCGTGAGCTGAGCACCAAGTGGGTGCTGAATACAGTGAGTACCGGGGCTCACGTGTTGCTGGGGAAGATCCTACAGAACCACATGCTGGACCTCCGCATCGCCAACTCCAAGCTCTTTTGGAGGGCACTGGCCATGTTGCAGGTGGGAGCTTAATGGGAGGGCCCCCAACCTAGATTGCCACATAAGGTGTTTTTTGTTTTTTTTGTTTTTTTTTTCAAATTCGGAGAGGGGTATAGGGTTAAGATCTAGTTTTTCACAGGTGTATCTTTCTCGGGCATATCCTCCAGTTTGTATCGCATGCGCACAAAGGTACATAAGAGTGAAACTGTAACTCCCAGGAGACATTCTATAAGTTTCAAGGATGCAATAGAAACCCAACTCTACCCAAGCAGCGGTGGCGCAGGCCTTTAATCCCTGCACTCGTGCGGGAGGCAGAGGCAGGCGGATCTCTGTGAGTTTGAGGCCAGCCTGGTCTACAGGGTGAGTTCCAGGACAACCAGGACTGTCACACAGAGAAACTTTGTCTCGGAAAAGAACTAACAAACAAACTCGTATTGCTCTAAGCCAAAGCCAGTGAGTTTTCGTGTAACTGAACAGTTCCAGGACAGATGAATGCTCTTGTGACAGGACCTAGAAACTTCGGTCTCTAGCTCTGTTTTTCCTCCGAGTTGTTCTCAATCTCGGGTCCATTCTCTTCATTAGGAGCCACAATCAGTGGGAAGGAGTCTTTCTGTTCCTCGTGACTCCACCAGTGCCTGGTGGAGGGCTCTTATTGGCTTGTCTTGGGTCATGTGTACAACTTTGAACCAATCGCTGTCCTTCAGGGAGAAAGGGCTCCCTGCTCTTTTGCTTTGTGTACTTTCAAGACGCAGGTGGGGCGGGATGGGAGATGAGCTTGATTGTATCTTACGGCCTCAGAATGGGGACCAACAGTTATCCAGGAAAAGAAAGGGGCCAATGCCAGAAAGGAGAGCGAATAGATGCTGACCAGAGAACATGATGGGTGGCCTTGAAGGTTGCTACCGTTGGATCACAGTTGTAAATCTCACCAATTTCCCATTCCTCATGGGCCAGTGATGGTTCACCACCAACTCCTTTAACTCAATTTTTCCTTATACCTCGTGATTATGGGATTGTCAGAGGGGACAAGTTCTCCAGTGTCTTCTGCCAATCTTCAGGAGTCCAACACCCCTACCCTCACCCCCCCCCCACCCCGCCCACCTTCTCAAATCTCTTCCTTCTCCTGTGATACTATTCTCCATTCTCCTTGGCATCTGCCTTGACACGGACTTCTTCTACAGCGGTTCTCTGGACAGTCCAAGGCTTGCTGCATCGAGAGCCTCCTCCAAGCAATCCATTTTCCCCAACCACTGTCAGATGATGTCCGGGCTGCTCCCATCTCCGGTCATGTCCAGGTTGCCCACGAGAAGGAAAAGGTATCCTTCCCCCTTGCCAGCCATTCAACCAACACTTTCTGAGGACCTTAAACATCTTTGGAACTTGGTGTGACACTGGATTTACAAAGCTCAGAGATCCGTGCCACATGGAGCTCCCATTTGGAGGGGTAGGTGGATGAGAGTAGAGGTGGGGTGGGGAGGCGTGACTGTGACAGAAACTACAGAGGCAAAAAAAGATACCAACAAAAGGGCTTCTGTTCTGCCTTGGAGGGGCATCAAGAACGACTGAGAGGCTTTTGCACAGGACTTCTTTCTAGTCTTGGTAACAGCTTCCTATTCTTGCACCCACCTTACCTCCTATGCCCAATTCTCTGCCTCTCCCAGGGTTCTTTCTCACATAACCTTTTCTCCAGCTCGCCCTGTCCCTTCCCACAGGTGATCCCCACAGCCTTGCTGAGTCTGCTCCTTCGCTGCTCCATCTCGGAGGCTAAGGCACGCCTGGCTGCAGCTCCTTCCGTCTGTGAGGCTGTCAGGAGCGCCCTCTCTGGGCCGGGTCAGAAACGCAGCACCCGAGCCCTTGGAGACCCTACAGCCTGTTAGTGCACTGAATTGATGTTTCTGGGACCATGAAGGAGGCAGGGCCTTGGTCCACTCCCATGAGGACTTGTGCCAACAATACACGTGGTGGTGGGACAAATCCAGTTTCGGGGAGTGGGGTGGGGGGAGCACTAACAACCCAGGATCGGGGAAGATTCCGGCTCTCAGCCGGATCATTTCCACTTTTACTGGCATCCTCTGATCTCAGAAATAAAATTAAATGTCTTGCTTTGGAACCTAACCTTGCAAAAAGTCAGGTATCCCAAACAAGGAAAATGGGGGCACCAGGTAATTTTGGGCAAGACAGAAGATACTATTACTAGAGAAAGACAATCCCAATGAGACAAGATCCTTCTGACTAGAATGAATGCCACATCCACTTAGAGACCAGTGAGCAGAGGGCTTTGACTGCACCCTCTCCGTGTTTGAAGAAAGAGCAAAGGAACTCTGGATGTGCTGGGGACCCTTTGGTGGTGGAACCCAAAGAACACTGGAAACTTGTCTGTACAGCTTTAGACTTCAGCTACCACGGGTTTTGATAAATAAAGGCACCTGGATTCATCCCAGGTGCAGTCTTCAGTACCTGCAGCCAAGACTCTTACTGTAGAGATCTGGCTCCCCCTTGTGGCAGAGAAATAGCCGATTAAGAGATACCCCAGGACCTCCCCGATAGAGAGAGTTAAGGAACCTTCATTGCTAGATTTTGGGATATTAGAGGGGAAGTCAAGAATCGAGGAAAGTTTGAGGTTATAATGAGGCAAATAAAACCTGAGAATGTTTTGAAGGCTTACAGTGGTTCTGTGGAATGAACAACAGGGGGTTAGGTCCTTGTTAGGGGATTCTGGGCTCTAGGCAGAGCTAAAATAGTTCAGAAATTCGTTAGAATTGGGTAAGGCACGGTGGTGCGTGCCTGTAATCCCTTCATTTGCGAGGATGCAGTAGGAGATTGTGAATCGGAGGCTACATGTCAAGAGCTCTCTCTCTCCCAAAGAATTATCCAGAGACAAATAGTCTACAACTAGCCTCCAAACAGCTAGCACTCTTTGGAGAAAGCAGACATCCGAGGAGATGAAAACAACTAGAGCAGGCAGCCATGATGCTGAAATGTTGACGGGGGTGGGGTGGGGGGCTGACCATGGGTTGAAGAAGATAAAGGCACATGATCTCTTGGGTACCCATTTGCTGGATCAAAACCAGGAGGGTTTAGGGTAGGAGACAGTTGGATACTGAACACATTGGAAGTCTAATATATTGAAAATGGCACTCACGACCATTCTTCCAGGTCAGCTAGTTGTTATTTTCACAACTTAGGTGGAACTGGGTTTAGACAGGCTAGCATGGGTCTTGAATGTGTTAAAGAGCTGGGTCCTCTGCAAGAACAAGAGCTCTTAACCATGGAGCCTGTAAGAGCTGGGGCGGCGGTGGTGCACTCCTTTAATCCCAGCACTCGAGAGGAAGAGTCAGGCGAATCTCTGTGAGTTTGAGGCCAGCCTAGTCTACAGAGAGAGTTACAGAACAGCCAGAGCTGTTACACAGAGAAACCCTGTCTCAAACAACAACAACAACAACAACAACAATCAAAGCAAAAAGAGTAGGGTTTGGGAGATGGCTCAGTGGTTAAGATCACTGGCTGCTCTTGCAGAGGACCTGGGCTGAATTCCAGCACCCACATGGTGGCTCACGACTGTCTGTAACTCTAGTTCCAGGGGATCTGATGCCCTCTTCTGACTCTCTTGGGCACACATGTGGTACACAGACATTCATGCAAACAAAATATCTATACACATAAAATAAATTTTAAAAAAAAAGATGCTAAGGATAGAGGAGAAAGGGTAAATGGGGTTTAGTTACTACTATTACAGCTTTTGTGAGTACTACGAAATAAAAAGTGTATTAAAAATAGAATTCCTGCCAGGCAGTGGTGGTGCATGCTTTTAATCCCAGCTCTTGGGATGCAGAGGCAGGTGGTCACTGAGTTCAAAGTCAGCTTGGTCTACAGAGTGAGTTCCAGAATGGCCAGGACTATGTAGAGAAACTTTGTTTCGAAAAAACAAAACAAAAGCAGAATTGCTGATTATAATAACATGCCATGTGTGGGGAGGCTAAATGAATTTAAATATTCTAAGGGCCCTGGATTATGCGTAAGAGGATAAATGTTTGATTGATCTAACACTGTGATCAATGTGTATAGTGCATTCTAGAAGACGCCCAGGGCTGGTGAGATGTGAGATGGCTCAGCAGGTAAATGCACTTGCTGCCAAGCCTGGTGACCTGAGTTTGAGTCTTGGGCGATTACACAGGCATGGAGAGCTGGATCCATGCTTAAGAGCTTTTGTTGTTCTTGCAGAGGACCCAGGTTCAGTTCCCAGCACCCACATGGCAGCTCACCATCTCTAACTCCAGTTCCAGGGATCTGATGCCCTGTTCTGACCTCCTTTGGCACCAGGCAGGCATGTGGTACACACACATACATGCAGACAAAACACTTGTACACACAAAAAAAAATACTAAAAAGAGAGCTGACTATCAAGTTGTCCCCTGACCTCCATATGTAGGCCACAGTACATACACACACACACACACACACACACACACACACACACACACACACATCACATCACACACACAAACACACATATCACATCACATCACATCACACACATACAAGAAACAGACAAACAAGGCTAGAGAGATGGCTCAGAGGTTAAGAGCACCGGCAGTTCTTCCAGAGGTCCCGAGTTCAATTCCCAGCAACCACATCGTGGCTCACAACCATCTGTAATGAGATCTGGTGCTCACTTCTGGCCTGCAGGCAGAACTCTACTGTATACATATTAAATAAATAAATCTTAAGAAAAACCAGACAAATAATAAATGTAATTTGCAGAAAGGCATTTAGTAGGTGTAGCTTAATAGTAGGATGCTTGACCAGAATGTGTGAGGCCCTGGGCTGGACACTCTCAGCACTGGGGGAAAAGATATTTACTAAAGACATATATATGGTTTACTATGCTGCCATCTATTCCTTCAGCACGGCCACTTAATTGTGACACAGTGACATGAAAGCAACCATAGACACTCTGCAAGTGGACCAAATGGACATGTGGAGACTGTAATTATATCACTTGTACAGTATGTCTTGTTTTTGAGCACATGCAGACTGTTTTAACTATTCTAACTTTTCTATGTAATGCTATGGATTAAACTCAACTGCATGCACGCTAGGGACCTGCACCGATGAGCTGTGTGAAGAGGCCTAACTTAACATTAGTGCAGCCATGACAGGCTGCAGACTAACAATACTGGGACGAGGCCTCACCATTACAATAACCAGGAAAAAAACCACAAACTGTACCCTGCGGGGACCAATCAGAATTGAGACAAACAAGTACTAAATGCTCTAGAACATAAAGGATAGCTTACATCACTTGTATATAGATTGCTGATTTCCTTGCAGCAACACCAGTACCAATCACTGTTTGACAAAACTTGTTACCTCACTCACGACCAACCCCTGTAGCATGAATCTTAAAAGTTCTTACTAATAAAATCAAACCTGAGGCAGGAATTGGGGTGAACTGGAAGATCAGAGAACCAGAATAAGCCACAGCTATCTCACCTCGCCTCGCCGGATCCTCAGCTGGTCTTGTTTCCTCAGACTGGAGACCTCTGAGTCCTCATCTAGAATGGGTCTCAGCTGAACTGCTGCTCAAAAGCCTGAATGCTTAACCAGGCCAAATGCTTCTAGTTTCTGGTCTTCATGCCTTATATATCTTTCTCTTTCTGCCGTCACTCCCTGGGATTAAAGGCTTGCTTTTTGGGATTAAAGGCGTGAGTCACCATGCTTGGCTGTATCCTTGAACAGATGGATTTCTGCCTCTGGAATGCTAGGATTAAAGGCGCGTGCTACCACTGCCTATCCTCTATGTTTAATATTGTGGCTGTTATGTTCTCTGACCCCAGATAACTTTATTAGGGTGCACAATATTTCGGGGAACACAATACCACCACAAACCCCCATCCTAATCCGGAATTCCCCTACACTACACCCCCATCCTAATCTGGAATTCCCCTACACCATCCTTTACTCCTTAAAAATCCTGCCATAAATGAGCTCAATCCTCTCCCTGATCCAACCACTGTGTTGGAATGGACCGGAAAGTCCAAGTTCGAGCTTGCAATAAAGGCTCTTTGCTTTTGCATATGAATTCAGACTCCTGATGGTCTCTGGGGGGCTCATGACTCGGGCAGAACACTGTGTATCCCTAGCATGGTGATTAAATATTTAAGACACAAAGAATATCTTTTCCGGACACACTAGGCCACTTGATCAAGAAAAGAACTTTATTTTGGCTCTGAGTTGAAGCAGTGTTGACAGGTCACATCCGGTGACAGAGCATTTGCTGGTAGAGTCCAGATGTGGAACAGGGAGGATGGCACATGGCAAGAGACAGACAGTTTATGTGTATGGATTTCCATTTTTACCTCTTCCCCTTCTAAGGCTACCAGTCTTCAACCACAGGGGCTCCGCTTGCATAATTTTCTGCCTAATCGCCCCTGAAAGGCCTCACTTTAAACACCGTAGCTGAAGTCAGGCTAGTGGTACTTATGTGCCCTCCCAGCATTTGGATGGTGGAGGCAATAGGATTAAGAAGTTCAAGACCAGCTTTGGCCACATAGCCTAATTTAAGACCAGACTGGGCTACATGAGACCTGCCTCGAAAATATGAAATAAATAAAATAATAAACATTGTAGTTGAATTAAATTCCTGCTCTCCTGATGCTTCACCATGGGATAAAATTTCACCCCATGAACCCGTAAGGGACACACTGACATCACATCTAAATGACAGGGCCTATAAAGGTCCTTGTCAGGGCTGGAGGCAGCACAATGGTGAGGTACTGAGTTCAGTACCCAGCACCCATATTGTGGGGTTCACAAACATCTGTTCACTGAAGATCCCCTCTAGCCCCCTCACTGTGGCACCTGCACTCATACCCACATTCACATCATTTAAAATAGTAAGGAAAACAAATCTTGAAAGGTTCGTGTTAAAGTGCACATAAATGTTTTAAGAACCTGAAGGGATATCTCATTCCTAATTCTTCACCAGGACCCCAGGCTGGTATACAGCTAG
>CABHPH010143754.1:0-45579 GCA_902168325.1 Peromyscus nudipes | reverse complement strand
GTTCACACACCCTCAAACTTCCTCTGTGGTTCATTGGCAGAACACCACCCTCTGGGGAGGGTTATAACTGGGGGACAATGTAGCAATGTAGAAGGCACCAGAGTTAGTAATCACATTTTTTTTTTTACAACTTTGGAAAAACTGCTGACACTTTTTCAGTGAACCTCTGTTTCTACCCCTATAAAGTACAGATGGTTGCAGGGTGTGATAGCCCATGACTTTAGTCCCAGAACTCAGGAGGCTGAAGTAGGGAGATCTCTCTGAGTTCAAGGCCAGCCTGGTCTACACAGCAAGTTCCAGGGAGGGTTGCATAGTGAGACTTATATATAAAAATAAAATAATAAAATAAAATAGACAATCACATTCCATCTTACAAGTTCTAAATAGGGTAATCAAAGAAATCATGCATGATCCTGCTTACCATAAAACAGACAGCACCAGAGGCTAATGTTCCTGCTTTCATTGTGAGAAAGAAGAGTGTTATTGTTTTTCAACAGTCTGGTAAGTGATAGTGAAAAATAAGAATCATGCTGCTATTAGTCATTAGTATTATTAATTTTTCATGGAGGTTACATTTCATTGACTATGGCTTAAATTCCATAATTCACAACATGATCATCTTGCAGCTCCCAGAACCTACTGTGAACAGATGATAGCGTGGTTTTAAGGACATCATTGCCATGCTTTTTAGTTAAGGAAAAGGAAGAAAAGTTAACATTAGCTATTTTAGCTCTTACAAGTAGCCTACAATTAAGGGGGAAACACACATCTCCACTTAAGAAAAAAGAACATTAATAATGCAGCTCAAGTCTAATTGAGCACACACTGTGACTATTTAGATATTCGTTATTAGTGTTGGGTATGACGACCTTTTGCCACACCACTGATTTCCTACCCACACTCTCCAAACACCACGGCTATTCACTTTGAACTTCCCAGAGAATTTCTCACACTGGCAAGACTGACTTTCAGGCCATCTGGATGTCATCAGAAATGAAGATCAGAAGGAATAATTTACTGACTGAACAGACAGGGAAACAGCCAGTGTGGTAGATGACAAGAAGCCGTGTTTTTGTTTTTTTAAAAAAACATTTTTGTCATTTGGCTCATATGTGTTTCACATTTCGAAATATTTTGGGACAAGCATTTAAACTGTGAGATTGAATTTCATCGTTATAGAGAAAGCCAGGGTCCTCATGGAAGCCATCTCCCTCTCACCCAGACGGCTAACCCGTCCTCCGGCTTGCAGTTGTCTCAGAAGGGAAACTGAGGTCAGAAGACACCAAAGTAGCCTGAGGGCCACACACAAGCTGAGGGGTAATCCCGCCAGACAGCCTGGACTTGCTGGGATGATTTGTCTGGCTCTCTGCTATGTTCCCATGGTGCTTTGGGCAGATTCTTTTACTTTCCAGATTTTTCTCAGTCTTTTCAGTCATCCAGTAGAAGGAGAAATGGTTTTAGCTGCTTGATTCCTTAGCAGGCAGAGACTATTAGAAGTAGGAGGAAGTAACCAATGAACATTTGTAAAGGACACATCCAGCCTGGGCCACCAACAGGTTCCCACCCAATCTGTTGATGCTGGTGGAGAGAGAAGCAGCCCAAGACTCTGATGGCCCAAATCAAGACTAGGTGTCCCCAGTTCAGAAGGCAGCAAGATGGAAGGGATGAAGTCAGTTCTTGGGTAGAGGGAAAACCTGCCTAAGGGTTGATGAGGGTTGCATTACCATACACATATGCTATGATAGAGTCACTTTGGAGCAAGATCAAAAACAAGTGAGAGAATGTACTGGAAATATCAAAACAAAAGCCATACTTTTCCGTCCCTCACTCCCTCCTGTACTTATATCGTAGTCTGTGGCCACCTCAGAAGTTCAACTTCCTTCAAGAGAAGGCAGAAGAAACCGATATCTAGCCATTAAAAGTAAGAAAATGTAGTTGTTTATTATTGTTATTATTTTATTATTTCAGACAGTTTCATTACGTAGCCCTGAATGACCTTCACCGTGTAGACCAGGCTTGTCTTGAACTCACAGAGAGCCTCTGCCTCTGCCTCTGGCTTCTTAGTGCTGAGATTAAAGGCCTGCACCACCACATCCAGCCTTAAAATGAAATTTTAAGTTAGCAGACGGAGTTACGTATTTCCTCACGCCGTCCTCACACATGCGTGTCCTGATACTCTGTCCTCATTTGTTACCTTTCCCACTGACCTCCCCACGCCATCCAATTAAGTTTCCTCACAAACGTCTTCCAAAGGGGACCTTACAAAATCTACAGATGTCCAGGAAGACTTGGTCGAGTGAAAACGGGCACCAGCCATTGTCCAGGCATCTCTGTGCAAGAGTGAAGTTTGTTTCTAGTCAGCTGACCCCATGCAAGGGACATAAGGCACTGGGAACCCCAATGGTCAGTCGTTGCTCTCAGCCTTACCCGCTGCCATCTTCATGGTCAGAGAAAGCCTGACAGCGAGCACCAGCATTAGTTCTTTGTTTTGCTTTGCTTTGTTTTAGGGCTGATTTTAAATCCCCACAGACACGAGTCACAGATTTGACTAGTTGGCAGCAAAATCGAGCCAGCGTCTGTTCAAATCTGGATTCAGTCACTAATTATGTGACCATCTTTGTCACACTGCTGTTCCTTGTGGGATGTGTGTTACTGGATCTCTCTAAATAGGGACCAGAATGTATCTGTTACCACAGCATATCACAGAGACTAGGTGGTTAAGTCTGGCACTAACACATAATATGCATTAAACAAACCATTGACTCTCATTTTCATCATGGCTGATTTCTTTTTTTTAAGATCTAATTGTATTATTTTTAATTGTGTATAGGTATGTGTGTCTACATGTGGATATAGGCACAGGAGTGCAGGGCCCATGGAAGCCCGAAGTATCGACCCCCTGAAGTCAGAGTTACAGACAGTTGTGAACAACCTGACTGGGCTCTGGGAATGGCACTTGGGTCCTCTGGAAGATCAGCAAGTGTTCCTAACTGCTGAGTTTAAGTCTACCCCATTGTTAGTTTTCTTGTTATGACTAAAGCAGGTATAGTTAAATACTTCTAGAAGGTTGCCATAGGCTAGCACCACTGCCCTAGGCCATTTGCTTGCTCCACTGAACCCATGTTTGAAGGCCACATAACCAATGGTGAGCTGCCGGCCTGAGGTCTCTGCACTTCACCTGCAGGGCCTGGCTTCCTACTGTGAGTAGAAATGCTAAGTCCAAAGGTGCGTGAAACTTGTATTTAATACATGTTACCAAACTACTCTCCCAAAAATCCACGTGACAACTAACAGAGATTTTTTCAATTGAACACATACCATGTGGCAGGCATTATACTGTGTATCATTTAAATCTTAGTGTGATTTTTTTTTCAAATGGATTTTATCTTCATTATATCATATGATGAAAATGAGGTACAGGTGAATAAAGTTATGCGCAGAAGTCCCACAAGAAAAGGTGGCAGAGAAAGATTTGATTCATATCTGAGTCAAAAATAGACCACATACTTTCCAATGCCTTCAAAATTAAAATTAACTAGGGTCATTAAAATTACCCACAAATCTGCTAGATTTAGAAGTGATTGAATACATGATCCCCACATTTGCTTGCTTGCCTATAAAATGAGACTGCCACAATTCAGGCAGCATCTCAGGTTTCCGTACTCTCTGGCATTGGTCCCCGAGGGATGCTGGGATGTCTGCATATGAGCAGTTTGGGATGGTGAGTGTGTTCCTCCTTCATATTTGCAGGTATCAGATAAAGACATGGACTCTAGGTAGAGACAGAAGCTTTTAGCTGAGTTGGAGCTTATCCAGCTGCCTCAGATAAAACCCAGACTTTTTAGTGGGTTCTGTCTTTAGACATGTCCAGAGGGAGGAGACCATTAGCAGGTATATGTGGTTTGGGGATAAAATGCGGTAAATGCAGAGTTTAGCCTTTAGCATTGTGGTTCTAGGGATCATGCCATACAGCAGATTCAGGATCATTACAAGGTGAGAGTACACAAGAGACTCCCCCGAAAGCATGGAAACTGTAATTCTGCACTCACAAGATGACGTCGCACACACACCTGTTCTCCGTTCCCGAATCTGTAGTGAATAGACCTAGGATGATAATTTTCATACATTGTTCCTTGTTAAAAACATGGCTTGCCAACCTTCATCTTAACAAAGTTTTTAATTCACTGGGTTTCTGATAGCAGCAGCATTCTGGACTGGTTCTAAAACCCCCAGTTGGTTCTAAATGGAGGGGTTCCTGGGCTCCCTTTGAGAAACAAACACCACACCTGGCTGATATGGCAGAGGTGGGGAAAGAGGTTTCATCTCTTAGCCTGCAAATGGCCTTGCAGATGTTCAATTATGGAGCAGAAGAAAAACGGCTAAGAGGTTAGAATAGGCAGACTGGGAGAGGCATTTCCTTTGGGGTGTATTTTTCTCCTGCATGTAATTACTGATGCTATCAAAGCCTGTACACATTGTATTCTGTTGTCACTGTTACTGAAATTATACTTCGAAGTTAAGCCCTATTTATTGATATCAGAATAAATCCAGGGAAATTGGTGAAATAAATACCATCATAAAACCTTTGTAATCTCTTTTGAAGGGCTTGTTTTACAAACATTGGCAATTTCCTTTGCTGACTTCACTGTTTTAAAATATCATTTCAGCATCCCTGAAAAGATCAAATTTGTCCCCTGTTTCCTACGGAGATACAAACGGCCTATGCGTCTCCTATAGGAATATGTGACTCAGTGAGTGAGTAACGTTTATGGAGCCCTCAGCAATAGATACACGAGGAAACGAAGTAGGCAAGCGCCAGGCTCTCATGAAGTGTATAGACTAGGAGAGAAAAGGACATTTAGTGTACAGTCTAAGTGTGAGCAGCGTCTTAAGTACAAGCTCCGTGAGAGCCGTCAGTGGAGGAACACGCCATTTGATGCATGGAATCATGGGATTGTGCTTTCCTCAGCAGATACATTACACGGAAGGCCTGAGCAATTAGTAAGTGTTTGCTGGGGAAGGAGAGGGTACAGAGAAGAGAAAGGGCGCATCCATTCAAGAACCAAAAAGGCCTTTGTGATCAAAGCAGGAAAGAAGGGCTACTTTTTAGGGTCAGGATTATAGACTTCACCCTAAATTTAATGTGAATCAATAAAGGGATCAAAGTAGAAACAGGGGTAATCAGAGGTTTACCCTAAATTTAACGTGAATCAATAAATGGATCAAAGTAGAAACAAATTTGCTATTTTAGAGGACCGCATTTAACTGCAACATGGTAATAGGACTTATAAAACTCAAACATGGACAGCAGGAGATGAGCTTGCAGGCTTCTGAGGTTGTGCAGGTGGATGAGAGCAGTGGGATTCCCTGTGACAGTGGCCAGAAGATGGAGTGAAATGGCTGAAATGGTGTGATGCTTGGAAGTGGAGCTGATGGGACTTTTTGGGTTGATGGAGCCTGGGGAGAACAAGTGGTGAAGAGCATTCTAAAGAGCAACTGTAGCCACCTCTGAGATGGGGAAGGTGGGAAAGAACCAAGAGAGGACAAGGGGGGTCACGGATTTCAACAGAAGCAGCGGCTTATGGCAATTCAAGGGCATGTGCAAGGCACATACTCCTGAGGATCCCAATGAGAACCAAGAGAAACGACATCCCCCATCTAGTTCACCCCAACCCTCATCACCTGCAAAGCGTCAGTTCACACCAGGTTTCTTGATCTAGGATCCAAGATGTATGAAATTCCAAGGCAAATCTGCCCAAGCTTCTCCTTTGGTGGAAGTCTGAACTTAAAGCCAACAAGTTTCCATAAAACCCTTGAATGAGACTGTTTAAATCCTTCATATTCAATGTCCTAGTAATGTTAGAGGTTTCGTTCTCTATAAATGTGCCCATACTTCCCATTTAATTATTTGCTTAACTTTTAAGCACATATTCTTAACATCCAGAACTGTAATTCCAGGAGAGCCAGACTCCCCTTTGGCAGGGTGAAGTGGAGTTGAGTAGGTGGGGCTGGGGCTGGGCAGTCAGAGAGTCAGTAACTCCTAGAGCTGAGAATGGCACCCAGGCCCTCCTGGCACCCCTGCCCTTTCCACTTCTCCAAGCTGCCTCTTTTAAACACAACAACCAATCCAGCCAAAAGACATTGAAGGGCTTACAGGGTGAATGTGTGTGTGTGTGTGTGTGTGTGTGTGTGTGTGTGTGTGTGTGTGTGATATTACTCCTGTCTCCTCTGACTGAGAAACCATTTTCCTTCTCTTTATAAGAAGCATGAATAACACCTTGCAACTCCTTGGTATCCACCACCCATTGTCTTGATGTCTTCATGGTAATGTATGTGAAAAGAATGCCTTTGATATATTTCAAGAAAACGGAAGAGCACTGTGTGCAGCAACATAGCATTAAAATAATACTTAAATCACTGCAAACTGGAAACAACCCAATTATTCATGAACAGGAGAATAAAATTATGGCATAGTCAAACAATTGAATACACTTCAACAATGAGTATGAATTGACTCTGTGACAGACATCCTGGCTAAGGGCTGAGTTTCACAAGCATTATGCTCAATGAAAGCAGACAGATGCAAGTAAACACCTTGAGTGTGATTTGGTACAGAAAAGTTTAGAATTCAAAATCTGGGGGAAATCCCATGCTGTTAGGATTCAGGCTATTGGTCCCTTTGGGAGGGCTATAACTAGAATCAAACAGAGTCAAGGGGCTCTGGGTGCACAGATTTCACTTTCAAATACCTAACAAACTTCATATTCATAATTGGCATACTGTTCTGTATGTATGTAATTTCTGTGCATTTGTAATACTGTATACTAGTTTAATGTAGTTCAATTGCAAGTTTACCAGAAGACATGAAGCCTTAAGCCAGGCATGGTGGTGCAGGCCTATAATCGCAGCACTTGGGAGGCAGAAGCAGGAGGATTAGGAGTTTAAGATCACCCTTATTATGTAGCTAGTTAGAGACCAGCCAAGGCTACACAGAACCCTTCCTAAAAAGAAAAAAAAAAGAAATAAGTGAGAAGAGAAAGTAAGAGGAGGGGAGGGGAGGGGAGGGGAGAAAAAAAGAAAAAACCACGAACGTTGGATATTTAAAATACTTAAATGAAAACATTTAAAAATTCTCTTCTATTTTTAAGTTCTAACGTAACATTCATAGTAGACAATCAAAGAACACACAAAGGCACAGATTAAAAATAACCTTAAACATAACATGAAATGCGGATACCAAGTTATTGAAAATATTTTTCACAAAGGTCATTAATACATTTAAAAGACTCTCCAAATGAAGAATAAGACCTCAGAGAGACTTCAGCTATGGAAGCTTAAATGACAATTCCCACTGTGATCATGGATAAATTAATAAATTCCTCAGTTCTGTGCCACCACGTGTAAGAGCAGGATAACTCCTACATTCCTCCCAGGGTGTTGTGCTGCTTAATTAATGTTTGTAAAATACTTTCCATTCCCTGGGTGAAAGGTACCACTAAAGAGGAAAGCATAATTATGTTTTAATTGCGGGACTAATTTTGAAGATGCCAAAAAAGTGCCTGTGAATTATTACAGATCGCTCCATTAGAACCGCAGCCGGGAGTTCTGTCTACACAGAAATATCACCTGTTACACTAAGGAAGTGGACTGTAAGTAGCTCTGGCTCAGCTTTCCTATCTGCAGAGTGGGATGGCATTCTTTCTGTGATCTGCTGGGATCCCTTTGCTGTTTACAAAACCCTTCAAGGATCATTAGAGGAAAAGAGAAGAAATGCAGCCTCCTGCTGCCTGAGGTGAATGGAATTGCTCCTCTCGGGAGACCAAAGTGTCAGCCTGTCTGGCAAGAAGACCACTGAGAGGGGAGGCCCACAGAAGAAAACAGGCCAGCTGCAGGAAGCCAGGATGCTGGGTGGTTGATTTAGGGATGATTATTTGGTGATATCAAGGGTTGTTTTATTCTATTTTCTCAAAGGGGCAGTGGATTCCATGCTCCCTTTTATTGAGGCCATCTTTATTCCTGCTTTTAATCCAAATGGTTTCTATTCATACAAAACTAGTCATTAGAACTCTGTGTATACCTTAGACTCTGGACTTTCATTAATCTAGAGATGAACAACCAGCCTGAGGGTGGGCGAGATTTCCTGGATTCTGACTTAGGAAGTTCCAATAACTGACTTCTTGTACATTTTATGTTTTAGAAGAGAAGATATTTATAAAAAGAAATCCTAGTAATTTTTTCATTTCATATTTTAATAGGCTGAATAAAACATAAAGAGAGCCACAGAAAGGTATTTGATTCCTTGGTGACACTTTCCAAACACTACATATTAATGATATAGAGCTTTTTGGCATGGATTTCTCTTAACACGTGGAACTTCTATACTAGCTAACTAATATACACACAAATATTCCTCATCAACCTTCCTCAATAAAAGAAAATGCATGTGCAGTCAGATCAAACTACTTCCATCCGCAGATCACATATTTTGGAAATATACTTCCCTAAAGCAACAAGGTTTTAAACAAATAATCTTTCTTCTACAAGAAGAAATTATAGGGAGGTATTTTAACATTTTTAGCAAGCGTTCTAAATCTTGATGAAGGTAGATATATTTCAGTCAAAAATGCCTTGAAAAACTAAATTCTGTTTGAATATCACTGAATGCCCTCTAAAATCTTTCAAAGAACAATACCAATAAGATGCTCTGAGTTAGTGTGCATCATATTCACAAGGTGTGTGTGTGTGTGTGTGTGTGTGTGTGTGTGTGTGTGTATGGTGTATGTGTATGGGTATGGGTGTGTGTGGTATGTGTGTATGTGTGTGTGTGTGTGTGGTGTGTGGTATATGTGTGTGTACGTGTGGTGTGTAGTATATGTGTGTGTGGTGTGTGTGTGTATGTGGTATGTACATGTGTGTGTGTGGTGTGTGGTATATGTGTGTGTGGTGTGGGGGTGTGTGTGTGCACATGTGCACAGTTGTTCACATGAGTGCTTATGTGTGTTCAGACACTGTTGGTTCCATTTCTCTGGAGAAGCTAATAGAGCTGCCAGCATGTCCAGTTATGTGACTGTCAATCATTACTTTCTGAAGCTCAGTTCAAGATGGTCGGATTCAAATTCCTTCTGTAGAGCAAATAAATTAAGAGACTCCAGGGATCTACGTCATAGTGCTTAGTACCTCCCATCAAATGTTTCCTATGTTTTTTTCTTGAGTAACATTTTCTTTACTAGTGCATATTCACTGGGCATGCTGCTGATTTTCATGACATTTTCATATAGGTACACTTCCTCCCAACTCCTCTCCTCTCCTTCCCCCTTTAGACTCCTTCATTCTCTTATATATGTTAGATAAATAATGTGCCTTTATGTGCCTATATGGAATCTAAGATCCACAATATAGGAAAACATAGAATTTGTCTTTCTGAAGCTGATTTGATTTGTTCAATATCATATTCTCTAGTTCATCCATTTTCCTGCAAATGATATAATCTTGTTATTTATGGCTGAATAAAAATATAACATCTTCTTTTATCCATTATTCTATTCACAAATGGCTAGCTGGTTCCATAACTCAGCTATTATAAATAGTACTGCAACTTTGTGGCTACTGGGCATGGCACAAAAGAGAACCACGTGGTTAGGCATGATCATGTGACTGGCTTTAGTCAAGGCAGTAAGCAGAAATAGGTATAGTTCTAAAGTGAAAGTCTGAAGAGCCAGTGAGCTCTCTTTCCCTCTGCTGCAGCTACTGGCAATGTCCCAGGTAGTATGCCCTTTGTTAGCTGAGGTGCTGGGGATGGGGGTAAGGACGGGAAGTTCACACAGTTCACACAGCATACATGGCCATACTACAAAGAAGAAATGAAACTTGGTGTCTTAAAACACTACTAAGGTTTGGGCCTGTTCATTCCTATTGCATACCCAAGCCATTGACCAACCGTTATTCACTAGGATAGGCTTCATTAGAACTGTGAAGATGACTTGGGAGGGGAGAGCTTCTCATCCAGACTGTAAAACCCATTTCTCTGCAGTTCTGTTCCTCCAATGAGGCCCTCAGCACTGCTCTCCAATGTCCCCGGGATGGCCATACCTCAAGTAACTACAGCAATAGGCAAGTGACCTCAATACAAATGCAAACTGACACTTTCATACCAAACATTTAATAACTCTCCACCTCCCTCTCAAGGAAACTCCCTTTCCTAAACTCACCTTCCTTGGAACACGGTGTGCTCATTAATTCTCTTTGTATTCGAAGGACAGTCTAAGTATGAAAGCAGATAGCAGCCACCACTCTCAGGAACCAATAGCAACCACAGGCCCCTTCTACTTTGTACTGAAACCATGTCAAAGAAAATGTCTTCATAGAGACAACTGTGATTCACTTTCAAGGCAAGAATGACACATTTGACTGTGATGCTGGAGATGCTGATGGAGATGCCGATGGAGATGCTGATGGAGATGCTGATGGAGATGTTGATGGAGATGTTGATGGAGATGCCGATGGAGATGCTGATGGCCATTCATCCAATGGTCCACAACACATTTGGGTGGAGTTGGTGGATTCAAAACCTCAACACTTAGATGGCTTTTCTCCAACCTCAGCTGGCAGGCATAAGCACAGACACTGTCTTCTACATGAAGACAGCCTGCTGGAGAGTGACACTCTATAATTCTGGGCAGAAGACTTTAATTCAGGAGGTAAATTAATAGGAAGCCTGGTTGTGACCATAAACCAACCTGCTTTCTCTAACCCACCATAACCAGTAATGTAGCTAGCACTTCTCTATTATTACACATTGCTGTAAATGTTTTGTGGATGGCTGGATAAGACCAAGGAGAAGATTCAGTCGATCATTTTGCTATTGATGACATTATATGAATAATTTAGTATTAATCCCCAATTAGGTCATCCTAATTATCAGTTTGTTGTTGTTGTTTTTTTTTTTGAGACAGGGGTCTCTCTACATAACCCTGGCTGTCCTGGACCTCACTTCATAGATCAGACTGGCCTTCAACTCATAGAGATCTACCTGCCTCTGCCTCCTGAGTTCTGGTTCTATTTGTAATACTAGACTTCATTTTCTAAAGATGGCCACAATAGTACTTCTGTTCTATATATCTCCTCTACCTTGTGAGGGTACCATTTCCCATCAAGTGAAGGGGTTGATACTTTTCTCCTTGGACACATTAACCAATATGATATAGTAGACCTCATACTCTTTGATGATGGGGCTAGGTAATAAGAACACAATGCAGCTTCCGCTCTGCTCTTTGGACTGCTTATGCCTGGTACACTGACCTAGCAGGTCAGAGAAGTCTGATTCCCCTGCAGCTGTGACAACCAAGCCATACAGGCAACCCCTATGCTCCACATAGCATTACTGAGTCATCCCTGCTGACATGCAAGGTATGTGAGTAAAGAAATGGCAGCCATCAAGTCATTCCTGTCTTTTCAGCTAGGGCTCAGGATATGTGGAACAAGAATAAATCATCCAAGCTGTACCATGTTGGAATTTCTGAATCCATACCAAGAAAATGGCTACTGTTTTGAATTTCTGAAGTTACTTATTATGCAAATTGCTAACTGGAATAATACCTACCCTGTACATTTGTATCTCACTTGCCTTTCTATGACCATCTCTGGGTACCTTTTACTTACTGAGCAATAAGCTAGGCCTGGAAGGTTCGTTGGTGAATCAGACACAGTCCTTTCCCTTTAAAAGGTTGAGAGCTCTCCCTCTGCTGAAATCAGCTGGTTAAAGCCAGTGGCAGACACAGCAGCACCGGCCTCACACACAGGGGTCTCCTCTCTCTGTTCCACAGTCAGCGTTAACAATGGTTTGTTCACACGGGGAACTGAAACTAGCATCGTCTTTAAGATGTGGTGAGTTCCCATAAAGTTGTCATTTGAATTACAACCCAACTTAAAAATAAAAACAAAATACCTAACCTAAAAATAGTTCCCCACTCTAAGCTAAACTCTGTCACTCCGGCACCCAAACATTGAAGTCCTAAGCCCAACACCTCAGAGCGTGACTGTATTCATAAACAAAGCCTTTAAACTGCGATCATAAACAAAGCCTTTTGACTGTATTCATAAACAAAGCCTTTAAAGAAATACTTACGGTAGGGTCTTGTGTGCAGCCCCTAAAACAATCTGACTGGTGTATTTATAAAATGAGGGACACTGACATGCATAGACAGACGACCAAAAAGGAGAAAAATATCTGTCAGCCAAGGAGGGGGCTGTGAGACGGCAATCCTGCCCACACCTTTATCTCAGATTGCCAGCCTCCTCCAGACTTGGAGGCCATCTATGCTCGCTGTTCATACCACCCAGACGGTGATGTTTGTTACAGGAGCCCATCAAGCCAACACTGTCAGTGTGAGTGACTCTCCCGGTCCCACTGACCACATGGACCACAGACTTGGTAGAGTGGGTGGGAGGCTGTGGAGGAAAGGCCCCAGGTCTTCCTGCGCGGCTGCCATCTCTCCATAGACAACAGTTAAGTGAGAGGCCAATTTCAAGTGAACTTACATCGTCCGATCAGCCTCTGTAATGCACACTGTAACTTTGCTCCTGCATATTTCATGAATTTATATTATCACTGTCAGTCTGTGTCATTGATATAAACACGACTTAAACTTTAGCCCTGATATGAACAGTCAAAAAGGTTAAAAAAATGAATGTTTTCATAGCATTTGGAGAAACTGCATGTTTAATAATTAACTGTACAGGATTTAAGATTCTCTGAACAATCTGAACGCAGTCCTGATTTTAAAGAAAACAGAGGGGAAAATATAGAAACATATCCCTATCACCCAGAGAATTGTTTGTGGATAGAAGTAGTTAGTAAATGAATGGCTGGGTGAATGAATGATGATCCCATCAGGAGTCAAGGAGCACTTCTATGAAAAGTCAGAGAGTAACTAGTTAAGGCTTCAAGGACACACGGCCAGGTATCTCTGTCACAGTTACTCCCACAGGGCCACAGAGCAGCCAGTCAGTGCATATATGAATGGGTAAGGCTGTGTTCCAGAAAGAAAAAAAATCACAATAATCCAATTTATCACTTTGCTAAACCTGGGTCTGAAGTACGACTTCCCCTGATCAAAATCTTTTCTCACACTCGATTCTCTCCAACTTTTCAGACAAGCCAGCCATTAGAACCCAATATTCTCCACAGTGTGAGCCCAGTGTGAGCCTGCCATGTCTGTCCTTCTTACCGTACAGATACAGCCTCTGTTCCGATAAGCTGGACATTCATTTCCGTGTTCCAGATTCCCATTTCTTTACTCTGCACGTATAGTTCCCCTCTCTTCTGGATGCTGCTGATCCTCAATGCTGTCCTCAGTCTACATTATACAGCCCTTGGCCCTGTCCTGTCAGATGTGTGTTTTCTCTACTCAAAACCCAAACTGGAGTTTTCCCAGCTGCTCCTTGTTCTTACTAAATCCAGCCTGGAGTCAGTCAGTTTGATGACTGCTTACAACCTCCTAGAAGACCCCAGCCTTCCTGAGAGCAGGATTGTGTTCCCTTCAGTTCTGTCTGGCCACAGCTCAGACACACTACAAGCTCAACAAACTATGGACTCACAGAATCATGCCATTTGAATCTAATGTCCCAATACAGTAAACACAAAGAAAAGAATAGATTGGTTCAGGTCTAAGCAAATCCCAATACTTGTTGTCTCTGCAATATTAGTACAGTCTGCTTTTATGGACTGGTAGGAATTGAATAACCTTTCCTACAGAACTTTAAAAATGCATTAAGAATCTAGAATTCTTGGAGCTGGCTATCTTTTTAACTAACTTTGGCCTGGGAGCAGTGACTACCTCCTCAAGTGCTAAGCTTCCAAAGGGGGCAAACAGTAATAAAGGTTCTCCCTGCTGTAGCCCCAAGGCCTTGCTTACAGTTAGGACCTTCATGACTGCAAGTGAGAAGTGATTTTCAACTCAGTCATGTCCTGAGAGCTTGCCCGCACTGCAGAAAGCACCATGTGAATGGAAAGATAAATAAGACATGAGCTGCCCTGCTCCCTGGTAGTTAGCAGTCTAGTCAGGGAGACAGACACAGAGCCAAGGTCTAAAATATAAAGTGGGCAGCGGGAAGGGATGCGATAGAACATATGGTGGGATGCTGCCACCGAGAGACAAATCAATTTTGATAGAGGCAAGGCGTCTGTCTGACCCAAGAGACCTTGTGGAAGGGATGGAATTTAAGCAGGAAGTTGGTACAAAAAAATCTGTGGTTGAACTTGAGATATTGTGACTTCACAGTGACCTCTGATCCACTCATTAGGTGAGGAAGGAGAGACTGAGACAGGAACTGAGGGCTGGCTAATATCAGGTGAACCCGCTTGTCCCCTTTGTGGTCAGCTACTGTGACTCCAAATTCACCTGAGAGGAAGAGGAGGGATCTGAGACCATAGTGTCTTCATTCCTAAGCATTTGTGACAAATATCAGAGGCAGTGATTAGTAGTCTGACCACACAATTACTCCAAGGCCATGGTGGCCCCTGGTGGAAGCCATTGCCTTTGGTAGTTATTGAGGGACCAGATTTAGCTGCCAGCAAAATTGCACCTGCGTCCTGTAACTGAAGACGATGCAGCCCACACAGGCAGCAGCGGAACAAAAGCTTGCAGTGAACTGGGGGATAGACCAGTGTGAGCTTTCCACTCTGGGAAGGGAATCTTCTAGAAAAGCTCAACTTTGGTTCAAAAGAACAGGTCTGAAATGCAATCAAAAGGACAGTGATTTGCCCTAGAATTACAGGCTGCAATCTCTGGCAGGGGAGGGACGGGTTTGCCTTGGGGGGTGTGTACTGCCCCCACAGGTGTCTCAGGCCTCTCTCTGCCTGCCTGTATAGCCCCGTCCATCACACACTGAAAACAACCCCTGTCAAGGACAATGTGATCCTCATGATTGGGCTGATGCCAACCCAGAAAGTAAACCTCCTTGGGTGAGGCAGAGAAGTAGCTGAGAGGGAAAAAAAAAAATCACTGTGACAGTTTAATTTAAATAGACTATTCAACTCCTTCATTCTCATCACTTACAGGGAGTTGCAACTGAATAATTAAAAAAGTCTTTATTTATTTATTTTACATTCACAGGCACAGCTGTGTCTCCCCTGCCCCTAAAAGAAACCGACTTTATCAAGATCCCCTTTGCCAGGACCCCTCTCCTCTGTATTCCTGCAGCTCCAGAGCTCAACCTAACCTCCTGTCCTACCATGGAAATGCTCTGTGGTCTGTGGTCATGCTTGCCTTTGTTTAAAAAAACAAAAAGACATCTTTTTCATAAAATTCAAAAAACATTGTCTCCAGATAGCAGTTGTAGTAAAACTCTGAGCTTTCTTTATGAAATTTATATTTTCTGCATATAGAACTCCCATGTTAAAGGAGGCCTCAATGATCTATTCATGGGATTTCTTTTTTAAGAATGGAGAAAAGCATACTTTTGAATAAGCTGTAAAGTACCTTTCACTAGTGTGCTAGTTTTCTTTCTACTGATGTGGTAAATATCATAACCAAAGGCAACTGGGGGGAGGAAAATTCACTTCGCTTGTCCTTCCATGTCATCACTGAGGGAAGTCCGGGACAGGAACTCAGGCAGGAACTGAAGCAGAAGTCATGGAGGAGCACTGCTTACCGACTTGCTAGACTGCTTTATTATACAAGGAAGACCACCTTCCTAGGAGATGGCACCACCCACAGTGGGCTGGTCTCTCCCACATCAATCATCCATCAAGAAAATACCCTACAGACTTGTCTGCAGGCCAGTCTGAGGGAGGCATTTTCTCAAGTGAAGTTGCCTCTTTTCCGGATGACACTGGCTTAGGTCAAGCTGAGAAAAAAACTAACCCTCACAGCTTGTGTTACCAATTTCACCTAGTTTACTGAACATTAGTGCTGTAGGGGCTGCCTTGTTTTGCTTTTCCAGCAAAAGTTAAATGAAATACAATCCCAGAAGGTTGGGCCACAGACATAATCAGCCCCTAACCCAGTTGTTTACAGATGAGAAAAGAGAGAGGTGTGGAGGGACCACGTTGATTGTTTAAATTCAGTCAGCATAAGGCTCACGGGTTTGAGAAACCCACTCTTTTCCCTACATCCTGCCTCTGTGTCTTTAGCACCAGCTCTGTGCTGGCTTGCTCTCCCCCACCTCCCCAGGTATAGAGCACAAGTTCATATGGAGTAGCTGGTGGTGCCAGAGCACAGGAAATATTCCTTGTAACCAAGGGGAGGCATCCTTGGAGGAGGAGAGGGAAAGAGCTGTCAGCTGCTCCGCCACAGACACTGGAAGGTCATTGGCTGAACTCCTTTATTCATTTCAGATCAAAGACTTGGCACCTGGAAGCTACTGATTACAGCTATTGGTTCAACTCTGGGTTTCATCTCCTCAAAAGTCTTAGAACAAAAGGACTAGAAACTCCTATTAAAATTCCTGTCTCACACTCAGAGACTTGGGTAAATTAAACAGGCAGTTTAAAAATTTGATTCTTCTGTGTCCCTGAAAGATACCCAATCTAGCTTTCTGTCAATTCTTCACCCAAAGCCATAAAATATGAACACATTTCATTCCTTGTACTGTAAGGGAGGGATAGGAAATGTCACAGCGGGGTAAGATCATTTGCTGTGTAAGCACTGGGGACCTGAGTTTGACTCCCCAGAACCCACATAAAAGTTGGGCATGTCCAAGGGTGTCTGTAACACCAGAACCATGGGGGTGGGTGGGCAGAGAAAGGCTGATCCTGGAAGTGTGCTGGCCAGCTGGTCTAACCAAAATGGCAGGCACCAAGTTCAGTGAGAAATCCAGTGTCAAAGGAACAAAGAGAATGATAGAGTAAGACACCTGATGTTTTCCTCTGGTCTCTGCATGTGCACACACATACATGTAGATGCATCCCATACATACATGTGCATATATATACATGCATGAAACTACAGAGAGAGAGAGAGAGAGAGAGAGCGCCACAAGCTCCTAGCCTGAGGTCTGCTTAGGATCCTTATATCTAAAGACCACTGTCGTCACTGACTGGGCCACATACTACATGACTACAGAGCAGTGGCGTGTTTTAAAGGTGCATTTAAAATCAGTGCTAGCCGGGAAGGCAGAGAAGGTGGCATCGTTATAAGAGCTACTTCTGCCTTTCTCCAAGGTGCCCGAAAGCTTCACACACCCTCACAATGAAAATCATACTATAGAAGAGCTCTAGTCTCGACCTGTGCCATGCCACAGCTTGAAGAAACGCTGTCACCAAACGGGGGTGGGGGGTGGGGCAGAATAAAATGCATCGCACTGGCTGTCCTGCGGTGGAGAAGCACACTCACTCACTAACGTTGGAAGCTGTGACAAATGCATTGGCCTTGAACTCGCTCTCATTTGGTAGTGCACCGCATTGTCACTCCTGTTTCGAAACTGCTCACATCCTGTTCCTCTAGCACTGGACGTCTATCCAAGGCTGCCCAGGTCTGTGTCAGTGAAACTGCCTTTCTCCCGTGCCCGACCCCAGCTCTGACTCACCTTTTGTTCTTTTCTTTACCATCACTCATGTCCACTTCATTACTGAAATCTGTATCTTTGTCTTCCCATGTGTCCTTCATTTCCAGCTCCTCTCCACCTTCCACCATCTGCTCATTCAAGCCCACACACTGCTCTACGGTGCCACTGAGGTAGCTTCTCCAAACCCCCATCCCTGTCCTGCCATGTACCTATGCCAGGTGTCGTTTCTGACACACCACGGGCCTGCTGATGGCAATTTCCTTAAAATCCAAAGCTTCTAACTAACCCCCAAAGGCTCAACCCTGCTGTGCTGGCGGGTCTTATGTCAACTTGACACAAGCTGAGTTATTTGAAAGGAAGGAACCTCAAATGAAAAAATGCGTCTATAAGATCTAGCTGAAGGACATTTTCATAATTAATGACTGAAGGGGGAAGGCCCAGCCCGTTGTGTGGGGACATCCCTGGGCTGGTGGTACTGGGTTCTATAACAAAGCAGATTGAGCAAGCCATGGGGAACAAGCCAGTAATCAGCGCTCTTCTATGGCCTCTGCATCAGCTCCTTCCTGCATCAACCTCCAGGTTCCTTTCCTGTTTGAGTTCCTGTCCTGGTTTCCTTCAATGATGGACTGCAACGAGGAAGTATAAGCCCAATAAACCCTTTCCTCCTCAACTTGACTTGTGGTCACAGTGTTTCATCATAGTAATAGAAACCCTAACTAAGACAAGTTGGGACCAGGAGTTGGGTATTGCTGTGACAGAAATGACCATGTTGTTTTGGGAAGGATTGCGGAAGAGCTTTGGAATATTGTGCAAGAAATACCATTGACTGTTCAATGTCTGGTGAGTTGTTCTGTAGGAGCTTTGGAAGATAAGAATATTGAGGGCAGTGCAGAAGATGGAGGCCTAGATTGTGAAGTTTCAGAGGGAAGTTTAAAGACTCTATCAGGGCCATTTGTTATTTTGAATTCAGATTCTGTGGTTCTGGTTAGCTGGGGCTGAAGAAACAGCTGTGATTAATAAGATACCAGAACTAGTCAAGTGAAACTTTTGCTTTGCTGAAATACTTGAGGCTGGTTGGCTGGAGCTGAAAAATTAGAGGTGATTAAGATGAGACCAGCATTGTTGAGGTGAAATCTCAGGGAAAATTTTTCCTGGAAGCACACAGAAACTGTGTTCCCGAGGCCATCAAGATTGTACCTTGAAATGGCAGCTGAACTTGATAGTGTAAGTCACCCAGGTGGTGGTGGGTTTGAAGGCATGAAGCATGGGGAGAAGTTGAGGCTTGGCACTGTGAGGTCAGGAGGGGCCATTGGTGAAAGGTGCAGCCTCAGTGGCAGTTGAAGACCCAGGGTTGAAGAGGTCCTGCAAAGAAGTTGAGGTTTAGCACCATGAAGACAGCCCAGGAGAGGCTACTGGTGAAAGTGCAGTCCAGTTGCAGCAGAAGACCCCAGTATGCTGGAGATTCCAGTATCATGGATGACCACTACCAAGAACAGCAGCATCAGGGAGTGGAGCCTGCCTGAGCCTAGAAGACAAGCTGTGTGTGCTGCAGAGGGCAGAGCCTGAGAAGTGACCCAAACCCCTTGGAGGAGCCCTGAAGATTATGAGTGGATCCCAGACACTGGACATTGTGTTGTTTACACAGCTGGGAGTTTGGGTTTGCTTTGATTTGATTGTGACTGTGCTCTGGTTCTCTCCTCTTGAAGTAAGAATGCATTTATTTTTTATTTTACTGGAGCCCACAGTTGAGAGACTTTGAAATTTTAAAAGATTTTGGATTTTAAGAGATTGACTATTTTAAAGGGGCTGAAATTATAATGTACTTGAATTTGTAAAGACTGTGGGACTTTTAAAGTTAATAATGTTTTAAATGTGAGATCTTGGGGATGAATTAGAAAGGAAGGGTTGTGGCTTAATACTGATGTGTTTGTGTGTCAAGTTGATAAGGGGTCATTTGTGCTGGCTGGTCTTACAACAACTTGACATAAGCTATCTGAAAGGAGGGACCCTCATAAGATGAGCCTCCATAAGATCCAGCTGTAAGGCACCTTCATAATTAGTGATTGTTGGGAGAGGTCCCAGCCCATTGCGGGCTGGAGGTCCTGGGTTCTATAAGAAAGCAGACTGAGCAAGCCGTGGGGAACAAGCCAGTAACCAACACTCTTCCGTGGCCTCTGCATCAGCTCCTGCCTGCACCAACCCCCAGGTTCTGTCCTGTTTGAGTTCCTGTCCTGGCTTCCTTCAGTGAGGGACTACAGTGGGGGAAATGTAAGCCCAATATGTCATTTCCTCCCCAACTTGCTTTTTGGATATGGTGTTTCATTGCAGCAATAGAAACCCTAACTACAATATTACTTTCCTAAAATCACTTTGCGGAATATTCTGGTTCAGACTGGACCTTTCTCACTGAGCCATGGACTCATGATGTTTATGGTTATCTACGCTCTCTGTGTTCCAGCTCTAGGGTTCTCTGTTTATCTAATGTGTCTGAGGCTCAGTTTCTTTCCCTGGACAATATACCATGCACAGAGTTTTTCTGGGGCTCAAGGAAGAATAATGTATTTGCAAGTTCTTTAAGTCATAGCCTTCACTTACACTTATACCCCAACATTTGGCTCCTCACTATTCCTCATTAAAATTATATTTTTTGTCTATGTGTAGTATCTGTGTGAGCTTGTGTACATGTAGATACATCTGCCATGTGTACTCATGGATGTAGAAAACAGTGTCTTCTTAGTTTCACTTTCCACCTGTTTTTTGAGATTGTCTAGACTGGCTGGCAAGCAAGTTCAAGACATCTGCCTGTCTTCACCCTTATAGCACTAGAGTTATAGATACGCAGTGCTGTGCTCAGCTTTTAAATGGGTTCTGGGGATCTGAACTCATGCTTTACTGACTGACCCAGCTCTCCCGGCCCTCCCCATCCCACTAACACAATTGTACTGTGGATGAGCTTGCCTCTCAACCAAACCTAACTGCGGCCTGTTTGGAAATACCTTCATTTTTATCAGGATTCACCTAAGATTTTGTTTTCTTCTACACAGAACTCTCTGGTAAAATGACATTCACCCAGCAACCTGTGCTTCTCAAAGACCTGGATGAGTAGATAATAAGTCTACATTTGCCACTTGCTCCAGCTGAATGCTGGAGATGGGTGAGTGCAACATCAGCCATCACAGCAGCCCACTTCTTATTAAAGAACAACAGAATACATAGTGATTAGTGAGAAGCATCTGTGAGGTGCTGGAATTAGACTGGGAAACATTTGCCACAAATAGAAACTTCCTACTCTGGGGACACTGAAATTATGGTTTTCCAAATAGTGGCTAGAAACCCAAATCTTATAGTTTGCAATTTCTGAGCTGAGGAGGGCAGAAGCTAGAGAGAGAACCAAATGTGCAAGGGGAACTCCCAATGAGCAAAGCATTCTGGCTTACAGGAAGCAGACTTTCATGGCTTTCCCTGGTTCCTTTCCATGGTTTCCTAGTTCCTGCTTCACCTAGTATACAGTGCGTGTGTGTGTGTGTGTGTGTGTGTGTGTGTGTGTGTGTGTGTGTGTGTCCTCAGTAAAATTCTATAACAGTTCTTCAGCCAAAAATTACAAATAATTTATAATTATCAAATCTCGGTGAGTTCTCCCTCACCAAGCACAAGGCCTCTTACTTTCTATTCATGACCCCTTTACACCCAAGACATTTCTACATGACCCCAGGTATATAGGTTTATGAAATAGGTGTATAAATCAAATATTTGCTGATGTTATAGAGACATTTATTTTAAAACAATGCTTTAGTCTACATATAATTTTATTATTAAGGATTAGATCAAATTTGCATACTAATGAGATGGGTGTACTTATTTACTTTTACATGTAGAAGTCTTGGCTGAATAGTTGATACTGCCAGACAGACTGCATCTTCAATGTTCTTCAGGGTTGATGGTGATTTTAACTTTATACTTGTCAATGCTGAGAATATCACTTTCTATGACTATATAGTACCAATGGCAGAATACTGGTTATGGTCATTTCAGAAATTGTTGCAAATGCTGTCCCGAACTCAACCTAAAATTCATTTCATGATTTTTTAATGATTCAACAGCAACTCAAACAGCAACTTTTAAAATGAAACATAACTATAGCATAATATAATCTAAAGATATGCTAATGTGGCCCTTACATGCTGAGGAATCATAGTAGAAAAACTATTATCTTTGTTTTTTCTAACCATGGTGCTCTTATGAGAGCAGGAGTCATTTTATATATAGTAAAAAAATACTGCAACTCATTACATTATATTCTGAAATCTGAGCAGGCATTTTCAGGCAGCATTCAGAAGGAATTTCATGGCATGATAGGCAGCGTTCACTGGCATTGGATGGCATGGCAGGCAGTGTTCACTGGCACTGCATGATGTGATAGACATCATTCACTGGCATTTCATGACATGGCAAGCCTTGTTCACTGGCATTGCTTGGCATGACAGTATGCTCAGTCTGCTATGGTGAAGTTGTGAGATGCAACACGGGCAAGCACTGGCAGAAATGTCATGGATCCATTATGTATTTGATTTGAGGTTAATTTCAGCTCATGTGTATTCAGAAACCTTTTACTGTTGCCAAATACTTTGTGACTTCCCCCACATTTTGTGATGTGGCCGTATTTGGGCTCACAACCCCCAGTTTAAGAAACTGTCGTCGTTGGGTGGTGATGGTGTATGCCTTTAAATCCCAGCACTCGGGAGGCAGAGGCAGGTGCACTTCTGTGAGTTCAAGGTCAACCTGGTCTACAGAGTGAGTTCTAGGATAGCCAGGGCTACACAGAGAAACCCTGTCTTTGAAAAAAAGCTGTAGTCTAGACCCCTAACAGGGTACCTTCTTTCTTTCCCTTTCTCCACGAATTCCTCAGATGCCATTTTTCTAAATAGATAGCATCTCTCCTACACAAAGCCAGCATGCCCCATATTATTTATAACTGTTCTTTCCTAAAGCCCCACGTTACACCTTGCCAATGGGATAGCATTCAAAGTACCAGTCGTGACTTAAATAGAAATGTTGGCCATTGGCTCACATGTTTAAACATTTGGCTCCCACCTGGTGCTATTGTCTGGAGAGTTGTAGAACTTTCTGGAGGTGTAGGCTCTCTAGAGGAAGTGGGTCAGTGCAAGTGTGCCTTGGGGATTGATAGCCTGGCTCCACTTCCTGTCCTTGCTCACTTTCTATTCCACCCAGAGGTGAGGTGAGAAGTCCTGCCACCATGGAGCTGCCCACTGCTGCACATGTTGTATTTAACAAATGAAAATTATAACCACATCCCTCCACACAGGGCAGAAGGAGAGATGAGAAACTCACAGAAACATGTTTACTGTCGCAGCTGATGGAGTGAGTCCCAGAGGAAATTCAACTGGTTTGTTTGCTTCTGAGACAAACAGTCTCAGACTGGTGGGCGTGATTTTTCCCACCTCCCTGCTCTCCTTGGAGCTTTAGCCCAAAGCGTGCAACAAAAACCAGCTTCTGTAATTCTGTAGTTGATCATCAAAAATGTATAAGGGAAAGAGACGATATCACCAGAGAAAGTTTACTATTAAGAAAAATAAATGATAATAAACAATATATCAGATGGTGGAGATTTAAGACAGAAACAACAGTTTGTTCAATTCATTTCCAAATTCAACTCCCACAAAGACTCCATTCTTCATCCTTGGGATAGCATACTGACTTTGGTGAAAAAAATATTATATTCACTGAAATATTGTAATGAATAACTCCTAATTAACATGCTTTTATATGTTGTTATATTAAATGATTGACATTTTCCAGTGTTAACAGACGTTACTTCAGCCCTCTGTTTTTAAGTTTATTTGGAGGTCTAGAGCTATAGCAATGGGAGCTTACTAATGGTGAAAACAACCCTCATCTATTATATATTATTACACGGTGACCAAGCTAGGACAGAAAAAGACAAACTGAAATTGAAAATGATTAAAACTTTTCATCATTTTTTATTTCTACTTTCAGTTTTGCTTCAAATTTTCTACTAAGAACAAGGGCTCTTTTAATTTTAGAAGATTTTTTTTATTTGTTTTGTAGTGTTGGGGAAGGAAGCCAAGGCCTCACAAATAGTAGGCACATGCTCTACCCGTGAGCTATACCCACAGCCCCTACAAAAGTCATTTTTTTTATCAACAATTTAATTCTCAGCAACAAAACTTAAATACCTTCTTCCTTTACATATTGATAAACTATTAAGTATTACTTTTTATAAGATAAGATGGTGGCAACATGGCCCATATCTGCAAGGAGGTCATCTGAGAAAGAAGTGCTGGAGTTCAAGAGACGTGAATGCGCTGTGTTTACTGTGAGGATGTCCAGAGTGTAACACAAGCATTAGAGAAGGAAGTCTTGACTCAGCTGGATATAGGAAAGAGGAGCAGACTCCTCTGAAAGGAGCAGTCAAGCTGAGCTCAAGAGAAATGTTCCTTTTGCTACTGGGAGAGGGGTAAAGAAAGGAAGAGAACCCCCAGCAGAGAGAAAAGACGAAGTGGGATCACATTGGAGTCCATAAAATTACCATGGTAACCCACAAAAACAAGATGAATGCAAGACCCATGGCAGAACAGAGGGAATGGCAAAGGAGATGTGAATGACCTGGCAGGGTAAAACTATAGAACTTGGGGACTGGGTGGCTGCACAGGCTGAGGAAAGGAAGGAGGCATGAGCTCACCCTTTATAGACTGTTCAACACTCCAGTACCAGGGGATTGGTGAGGCCATTGGCTCAGCAGACTACGTTAGAAGCGTCAACTTTGGGGAGAGAGAAAACAGAAGATGGAAACTTATTCAGGTCATGAAGAGTTTGATCTGCCTCCCAACTGAGCCTGGAGCTGTGTTTGAAACACAGAAAGAAGTATGGTGCTAGAACCTGGATGGACCTCAAAGCAAAAGTCAAACTCTTGGGTGCAGAGGTCATCACCCCAACACAACGGCTGTTAAGACAGAGGACAGGAGCAGCCTCATGAGCATGTTCCCTGGATCAGGGGACCGTTCCCCACTCCCATCTTGCTCCCTTTCCCAAGCTGAAGCCTCATTGAAGACCTTAAAATCTAATGTCCCTACTTAGAGACCTTTAGAGAATCCAAACTCACTGGCAGTCAGAGAAATGCCAACTGAAAAGACAATGAAATTCTATTTTTGCCTAGTAGGTTAGGAAAAATTAAAGATTGATAATATCCATTGCTGGAAGGCACACAGGGAAATGAGAGCTGCTATATTTCTGGCATGAGGCAAATTGCTATGATATTTTGGGATATCTATTATCCATTCAAACCCTGATGACTTATGATCCGGCAACTGCACTCTTAAGAATCTATATTCCAGAAACCAGAGCAACAGTTCAAAGGACACATGTACAAAGACTTCATCCCTACATTACTTACAAGAGTTAAAATTTTTTTAAAAAGGAAAAAATGACAACTAAAAATACAATGTTCAGAAAACTAAAAATCTATATTAAGAATTATTACGTAATTGTCATATATGTTTGGATATGAATCTACAAAGATATGTTTAATAGACTCTGAGGGTGTGGAAGGGGATCAGCTTGCCAAATTCGAGATTGTCTTATTAAGAGAAAACAAAGGGGGAAAGTGTATCTAATTAAAGGTATGTTTTATATTTTTATTAGTGTGTATATCACATGTTTGTGTTTGTGCATGTGTGCATGCAAACATTTGGAGGCCAGAAGAGGTGGTCAGATATGCTGGGACTGGTGTTACAGGCAGTTGTGAGCTAGTCAACATGGATGCTGGGACCCGAACTTGAGACCTCTGCAGAAGTAGGAAGCCTCAAAACTGCTCCTCCATCTCTCCAGCCCTCAAGTGATAGCCTCTAATAGCCAGGTTAACACTAACTGATAAAAGCACAGCAGTGACTTTGCTAACTACTATTATGTTAAATATAATATGTACTATGCATTTAATATAAAAATCTCACAAAATGCAAATAAAGGGTCATCGTCATTTTCATGTTTACATGAAGAAAATGAGGCTAAGTAACTAACCCAAGGCAGGTCACACAGGTAGCAATGGCAAAAGGGTTTTACTCCAGGTAAAGGGGCTTAGAATTTGTACATTGAGCCTCTGGACTATTTGGAGATTGTTATTTTTTTCATACCACTGTATTGTCAGATTTGTTAAATATTTCTAATATTTTCCTTACAAATTCACGATTGGTAACAGGAGCCTATAGTACCATCTTTCCAAGTGCCTCATAATGAAAGGGAGGATCTAGCTGGCTGGTGGCTGGTGTTCAGCTTCTCCCAGACTTAGAGCTTTGTTTCGTTCAAGACACTATCCATCCCTATTCACAAAAGTCACCAAAAAGCTTCTGAGGATGCTGCTTTCTAGGGGGGAAAACTGGAAAGCGTGGGCTGAGCTCACCAATTCACTCATGTTTTAGCCTCTGAGGGTTCAGAGAAGTAATCTATTATCAGAGAAGACAAGGGTCCCACCTTGCCAGCCTGACCAGGAGCAGATCAAGTAGAACGGAGCCCTGGTGCCTCCTTTATGTGACAGCTCACAGCTGTCCAGGATGGGCCTCCCATTGCCCCTGATGGCTTTGGTCACCTACAAGCCTGGTATAAAAGGATGGGCACAAAGTGAATACCCACAATGCACTTCCTCCAATGATCAGAACTCACAGAACTCTGTTTCCCATCATTCAGGTCAAGGCTCAGTTCCCTTTGTGTCTTGTATGTTTGGGGGAATGAGCCACAATAGCCACAATTTCAGTCTCAGAAGAGTGGGTTTACTAAGCAAATAGCAAGAAAAATGATAAAGAATGAATAGCAAGTAGCTAGAATGAATAGCAAGGTAGCTAGAAACAGCTAGATACCAAGATATTACCAAGTTACAAACATACAACAACCAGAAAGGACAACTAGAGCAGCCTGATGGAGAGAGAGCAAAAGAGGGGAACATTATCAACTGGGGACTTGGAACATCCAGCAGAAATGGCGAAGCAGTAATGAAGTAGCTTCCAATTGGGGGTTTCCCCACAGAAGAGCTTCCAGGGTCTCCTCCTCCTTCCTGCTGCAGACGTTTTTATGCCATGGGCTCGACAACGCTAGCCTCATTTGGAAATGGCTGCTTTCTCACTGTTCTTAAGAGTGTAGTGTGTTTAATACCTTCAGCTGTTGACTTTCTTTTCTGCTCCCTGCAACAGATTTAAGGGGCCAGTCTACCCTAGAACACAGAGCTTTGGAGGACACATGGATATTTTGTAGGAGCCTTTGATGAGGGAGGACTTCCCCATTTCAGAGTCCAATTTTTAAGAAACTTACCCAGCACATGGAAATTTACCGATACTTGTGTTTGACACATTATCAGATGACTTCCTCACTGGGAAAGAGGAGCCTCACATGCTCTCTTCCCTAACTTGTATTATTCTTCCCCAGAGGACCCACCTACACCTCACATGACACTGTAGTTGGATGTGGAGTGTCCCCCAGAGGTCCACATAGTAAAGGCTTCAGGTGGCAGTCTGTGCTGATGCTGGGAGGCAGGAGAATCATCGGGAGATAAAATTAGTGGGAGTTAGGTTATTGGAAATCTCTCTCTCTTTCTCTCTCTCTCTTCCTCCCTCCCTCCCTCCTTCCTTTCCATCCCTCCTTTGCAGCCACCATGAGGTAGGCCGCTTTGTTCCACCTCACACATCAGGATGTTCTACCTCACCACAGGCCCCAAAGTAATGAAGCCAACTGACTGTGGGGTAACATCTATGAGTTTGAGGCCAGGTTAGCATACAATGAGACCTTGTTCTCTCTCCCCTCTAAAAATGAATACATACATCAACACTGAGTCATTAGTCAAGATTTTACTATCATAGAGAAAGACCGTTTTTAAAGATATAGACTAGGAAGGAGTTTAATGCAAAAGGTTGAGAATATTGCTAACTCCCTGCAAGAAATTCTCTATTTTTGTCGGCGGTGACTCTCATTTCTCAGCTCTTCTTGATGCAAAAGGAATAGAAGGAATAGATTCTTCGTGATCATTTCTAAAGAGAGAAAGTAATTAGGTACCTGTCACCTGCTTATTCGAGGATCTGCAGACCCTACTCTGCTTCTTAATGTACTGGTTGTTGTCTTTCCTCCTCCTTGGTGATTTCCTGACCAGTTACATCCCATGGGCTTTGAGTTCTCCTCCAGAGCAGCACTATCCCCTCATCCTCATCCCCACTCTGGAAGGGCAGAGACAAAGACTTTTCGAGTTCATGCAGAAGTCCTTCTACCCAGGAAGCCAGCACTAAGCAAATGCTGAAGCCTGTGGTTTTAAACTACTCATCACCTAGAATCTGCCAGAATAAACCAGGCTCCATGAAGGGCTTTCAACAAAGGTCAGAGAACAGGAGCATATTCTGAGCTGGAGCTGGAGAGGGAGCACTTGTTGCACTTGAGGGATATTTTTCATTAGACAACTCAAGAGCAATTTCCGGTTGGGAAGAGCTCATGTAGGCAGCCCCCACCCCCCAACAGGGAACAAAGAACTACACAAGCATGGAGCTAATTTATCTTCCCTGATATAAAAAGTTCCATCAATTTTTCAAGGAGATTTATTGAATACATAAGCCCTAGAACGTTCTTTCTACAGACCTGTAAAAATGTCAGCAGCATCTCTTTTCTCTCTTGATATCACTACCAGGCAGCTCCTCTGGTTGGCATATGATGCCACTGAGACCAAGGCCATGCATCTGTATACATCAATTCCATTCACGTGGGCAATTGTTCCACACACATGAGGTACACCAACCATCTTAGCAATGGTACCACAAATGCAGAGTGGGAAACCATTGATAGAGGATTGAAAACCCAACACATACACACAGCATACACGGCCAAAGTTTGGTCTATTTTGAAGAGTCTTTCTTCCCTAGCCTCACATTGCTCCTCCATACCCTACACACTAGTCATTTTGTTCAAACGTCCACTATTCCCTGTTTCTTGTCATTTTCCGATTGTTGCCACAGCGATTTTCCTAAGCTTGTCCTTAAATAGGGACATTTGGTGCTGCCCAGGCCCTACGCTTAGCAAATAAAAGGTAGGGGAAGGATGAGCCACCAAAGCTCTACCTTTCTACTCTTTGCTCGGTAGAATTAAGGTTCAATTTTAACATCTAAGTTAAACTATTCCATGAGACCCATAAATTATGGCAACAACACGGCCTTCACTCAGGTACAAATTCCTTGGGCAACACTGCATTGATGGATTTACCCTCTTCCTGTAACCCTACATCTCTGGGGCTGTCAGACACTAAATACTGAACTAAGTAAAGACAGAACCTGCACGGTTTGTGTTTGTACATCCAGGAGATAGCTTAATCCCTGACATGCGGTGAGTTTAGAATGGCAAGCTAAGTAGACACTATCCTGTAGGTCCAGCCTTCCACTGGTGCTAATGCTAAAGCCAGGCAAAGCTGAAGGGTGAAAACAGAGCCAGACATATCCCGATTCCAACCGTCCACAGTTGTGTGTAGTAGTTACTATTCTCTCCCTGCGACAAATACTCTGGCCATGGCAACTTAAGGGAGAGCAGCTGAAGCTGCTGGCCCACAGCAGGGGCTTGCAGGATAGGCCCTTCAAACTTCTGTGGGGAGGAGATTAAGACTTAGGGTGGAAGTGAGCCTGGGTCCACTCCAGTGACCCACTGTCCCAGCCTTGTTTCCTGCCTCAGGGCTCCATAATTTCCTCAAACAGTGCCACCACCCAAGGACCAAATGTTCAAACAGGAGCCTGTGAGGAATAGTTCACATTTAAACCATAATGCTTGGTTATCCATACACTTCTCTGCAAAATCAACATAATAGTAGTGCCTATATTTGAAACCCAACAGGCAACATCTGTAGTCAATGTTAAAACCAAGAATATGAGATCACTTTGTTATACTGGCAGAAGTTGAGAGGGGCAGCCAGAAGATCTGTCCATCCAACCAATAATTATGGGACACCTGCTGGGCAGCTGGCACTGTTCCCAGGGGGCCCAGGGCTTCTGGGCCATGTAAATCAAAGAGGTGTCAATTTGCCCCTACAGAAGGTGTGGATTAAGGGGCCCACTATAGTTACACACAGCACAACAGAGTTGGGAAATTGATTCCTTGGGTAAAGGAATTAGTTTTCTTTGAATGGAATTTTCCATTCTTATTTCTTTCTGAAAGAGACATAATTTGTCTCTCTCAGCTTACGTAATACTTCATACTTGAACAGCCCAAGTTTCCTCTTTGCAGGCTCACAAAGACACTCATCTTTCTGAGCACCATGACTACATAATTAAGAAAAATGGAGTGTCAGATGCCACAGAAGAGGGATCCATCTTTGAGAGGAAGCCTGTCTGCTTTCTGTGCTGGAAAAAAAAAAATTGGATGTTGGAGGGAATAAAGCTTTAGTGACTGTCCTAGGTCCTAAACTGTCATTGGCTTGTGTGACCTTTGGTGGATTAAGTGTCTCCTCTGGGTCTCAGTTCATTCATTCTCCCTAATAGGTAATTGATAGTCCCACCCTAGGGCCAGTAAAACAATAGGCCACCTGCCCTGCTATGCTGATCTCCTACATCAGAGAGAAGATTCAGAGTCTTGACCCAGAAATGCCTTGAAGTTTGAAAGAACCTAAGGACTCCAAAGGAACAGTTACTCTTTAAAGAACTCTTGTTTTTCTGTGAAAGGAAAACAAACTCTCCTCTTCTGCATGTGCCTAGCTAGGCTTAAATTCTAAGGATTTTATTTAAAGTAGTCAGTGCCCTCCCTAACACACACACACACACACACACACACACACACACACACACAATGTTCATTAATTGCCCAAAACAGCACTTTTGTTTTATTTTATTGAAAATAAATTCTTCTCTCATACAATACATCCCAACCACATTTCCCCTCCCTCCCCTCCTAGCTCCCCCCCACCTCTCCTCTCCCCCTGATTCACCCTAGCACCACCACCACTACCACCTATTTCCTCTTCAGAAAAGAGCAGGCTTCCAAGAAACAGCAGCCAAACAGTACAAACCAAGATACAGTAAGACAAGGCAAAAGCCCTCATATTGAGGTTGGACAAGGCAACCGAACAGGAAGAAGAGTCCCAAGAGCAGGCAAAGAGTCAGAGACATGCCTGCTCCCACAGTTAGGAGTCCCACAAAACCACAAGCTAACAGCCATAAATTACATGCATAGGACCTGGTGCAGACCCATGCAGGTCCCGTGCTTGCCACTTCAGTCCCTGTGAGCCCATGTGAGCTCTGCTTAGTTGAGCCCTGGGGGGGCCTTGTTCTGGTGTTCTCCATCACTTCTGACTCCTACATTCTCACCCCCTGGCCTCCTGCAGGGTTCCCTGATCTCTGAGGGGAGGTACCTGATAGAGACCTCCGATTTAGACTCTCTCTGCATAATGTCTGACTGTGGGTCTCTGCATCCACTCCCATCTGCTGTCAGAGGAAGCCTCTCTGATGATGACTGGATAGGACAGTACTTCTTAATCATTTTCTCAGTGAGTGTTCATCCCTTAAAGAACCATTCAGATATTCTGCCCCTAGGAATTTTCACCTCCATGGAAGTTATATAGGCCTCCAAGATATGTGGCCTAGAGTAGACAGTCAATATTTTTAAACCAAAGCTTACTTTCCTATATATTTTACTTTACTCTTAACCTCATTTAGAACAAAGCTGATTAGCAGCAGTGCATGCTTACAGTGGGCGAGGCTGGGCTACAGCATCAAGGGGGATTGCTGTCCTGGCAACAGAAAAGGGTGTTTGTAGATGCCCTCAGCAGTGAACTGCTGCCTCAACCAAGGTCATACGCTTCCCCCAGGCAGCATCCAATGACTGGTCCTTGTAGACTATAAAATTTTACCCTCTGCTAGCCCCACCTTAGGAAACTCTCAAGGGCAACCACATTTGTAGAGGACTTCACGTGGTTGGCTGAGGTCAATTGACCAACTCCTGATGTATCCCTTCACTTCAGGATTTGATATGGGGGCTTGTAATAAAGTAGCATGATGTCAACCTTTATTTGCTTAGGGGGGAAACCCAATCAAGGCTTTTGCATAACCACTTCTGTTTTTTTCTGCACTGATCCCCACAACGCCTGTCTTTCATTCTTCATTCTACCCTTGAGAGTCTCCTCGGGCCCTCCTTTCTGTCACGCAATTCTCTACAATTTATGAGAAGCTTCTCCTCATGTTAAAGCTGTAGTTTTTGAAGTACTCCAAATCCCAGGAAATTTGAAAACCATCCACCAGTGTATGGAAGGAAAATAATGGAATTTTAATTTTGTTTACGTTTGATCCAATTACTAAAGAGCAAATTGAACAACCAATATTCCACGAGCAAGTACAGGGATGCACTGACAGCAAGGTAGCCTTAGGACCCCAGAATCTCCAGGCTCAGAGCAGCTGACAAGGCATTAGGAACCACTTACTTTTGATTTCTAGCAAGTGCACAATCTAACTCGATGTATTTATGGGTAATTTTGCCTTGAATGCTCATATCTTCCTAGTGTTTTGCAGTGGGATATAAACCACAAAGCTCCTGCTCCACAGAGGTTCACTGATTTCCCCTGGATACCAAAGAACTGTCAAACCTTGAGATGATTCTCAGCTACTTTTACCAACACTCAAGTCCATTAGACAAAATTTCCAATGCTTCCCTAATGTAAGAGATTATCAACGGTATCTAGAAAATATCTCTCAATATTCAACAATAAATGACCTCTACATTTTTTTTCTTTTATGTTTGTCTCTCCTGGTATAGGAGAGTTTTAACAATGAATAAAAAAAGTCACTTGAAAAAGAGAACATTTTGAAAACAGATGTCTGGTACTATTTCCATGATCACATGATCTTGTTGTCTGAAAACAGTATGTCCCACTTAAAATTTTTCTTTCTCTGCTCTCTTTGGAGACTTGCTCTATTTTTAAATCTTCTAAATAAAGACATGTGGGTGAGGCTTGAACTTATTTGTTGAAAGTATAGGGACTTGATATCATCTGATTAGTTCATAAGAGCAACTGATTGACAAAGTGATGAAGGTGAAAATTTATTAGTGGGATGTGACAAAAGATAATCTGCATAATTAGTAAATGAGACTGGGAAATGGAAGGATAAATGTTGTAGCAAGCATAGTCACAGATGTATTTCTTTCTTTTGGATCTGCATATCTTAGTGAATTATCTTTTCTAGCTGCAATAGCCATTTGAATAATACATTCAATGAAAGTAAACTTTGAACCTCATCTGTAACGAAGTATTTACGAAGACCATTAGCAAGCTGTCAGATCAAGACTTCCTTCCTCGCTTGCATCGCTTTCATTAAAATGGGAGATTCTGTGACGGGAGTAAAAAGATCTTTTATTCCATCAGTAGTTAAAAAAAATCACTTATATTACTTATCAGCGCATCATCTTAAATTCCTGTTCCAAGTGTCTTAGATGAGATATTGGCATTATGATATGTGTAAATACTACTAGTAAGTGTATCTTAGATGATGTGCTCGAAATATTTTACTCCTAAATGCAAAAATGAAATCTTAAGACTGCTTCTTGGACTAATTTCCTGTGACTGTTGTAACAAATGAACAAACTTAGTGACATAAAACGAATAGAAATTGGGGCAGGGCAATGGCTCGGTAGGTAAAGCATGTGACATGCAATCATTAAGACCAGGACTCACATAAAAGCCAGGTAGGCATGGCAGCCTATCTATAATCCCAGCACTCCGAAGGCAGAGACGGGGATCCCTGGGGCAAAATTGCAAGCTACACTAGCCTCGTTGGTGAGCTCTGGTTCCAGCAAGAGACCATACCTCAATATAGAGAGAGAAGAACGATGGAGGGAGAAACCTAACATCAACTTCTAGCTTCCACACACACAAGCACACACATGCTCCTGCACCATCACACATGTGCACCTTCATGTGTGCAAACATATGTGCACATGCACATGCAGGAAGAAAAGGTATTTATACTCTTATATTTCTGGAGGCCATAAGTATTGAGACCTGTCCCTAGAGTTTTTGATTCAGCAGGTCTGTGGCAGACCCAATAATTTGCATGTTTACCAGGTTCCCATGCTTTACTGAAGCACCTGGCCCTGAGGTCACATTTTGAGAAGCACTGAAGAGGAAATATATTGAGGCCCTTGTGAGTTGGAACAAAGGGCTGGTGCCAGAGGTGCATCTGTATCTAGCATGTCCTCTGGCTCAAGGAGCCAATGGAAAAGGAAACCTAATAGGCAAAAAGGACACAGGGCATCAGCCAGTTTAATATACAGCCTGATGACCTAGTGTCCAGCAATCCAGAAGCTCCAGTAGTCAAATACTTCAACTTAGTATTTAGTATGAAAGACTATTTAGTCTTTAACTTTAGTCAAAGACAGTGATAGAGTCCTGGTATCTCATGTTCTTGAGAGTTAATGCAAGCAAATTGTATGGTCAGTTTCCTCATTTGAATGAGTACATTTGCAAGCAGCTCAGGAATCCCTGAAGAAATAGAGAAGAAAACCATGAGTAAGCTGACAGGTCATCAACCATCGCTTACACAACAACATGGTCCTGTCTTATGATCCACTCATTACTTCATGCCAGAAATAATAGCTATTCCCTACATGGGATGGTTTCCCTCAGAAACAGACATGTTTGAGGTGATTAAGAGGCCACCACACACCCTCCTACAAGTTCTGCCTCCATGTCAGATGCTCCTGAGTGGACTCTAGATGAAGAAATTGTAGACACACCCATGAGCACACACAGGAGTGTGCACTCAGTCATTCAACAAATGCTGTTCCATGTTCTGCTCTTGCAATAGATGCTCTGTGAGATATGCATCTTTTAAACTTACAGGATTTATAATAGTTTCAAGTGTTCTCTTAAACATCATTTTATATGGCAAATGTGAATTATCTCCCATTATCTGTGTTCTTTGTCTTCCTCTTTGTCATAATGTTTAAGCTCGTTTGCCTCTCTCACATTAAGGTATGGTCCTAGGGCCAAATTTTAGACTACAAAATTAAGTGGATTAATGTGCATTTGTCCTGGCTTGACCCATCAATGTGTTTAATGCATAAGGTTACCAGCTGAGTGGACCAGATAATAGGATCTGAACAAGAGAAAAGTCACAAGACAAAGGTGTCTAAACCTCCAAATGGCTGGATGAAATAGCTCATCTCATAACCAGTGGATTAAGAAATAAATTTCTATTGTGTTATATTTCTGGAATGGGGGGATTGTTTTATATAGTAGTTAGCCTGCCCAGATAGTAAGTATTATCATTACTATTAATAGAGCCATACTTTTAGAGAAATAGTGGAATTTGAACAACAAATATGTTCATTTTAAGTTTCAAATAGGTGAAAAGAAGAAACTTGCAGATCCTAAAAGGATACTGTTTACGATCTGAAAAATCTGGCATGCTCCTTTGTGGTGTGCCATACCTTTGTGGTGTGCCATAGAACACTATGAGGGCAACAGAGAAGGAAGACCATTATGTTCTGATGACTCTGAGTAATGCTTACTTCAAACATAATTCACTACAAGTTTTAAACTTGATCTCAGCCAAAACTGAGGCTAAGAACTGATACTTATAGAAGAAATATAATAAATGGAAAAGCATATATGAGTCAAGCCCAAGGAAATTCTAGCTGTTGAGAGTGTGAAAACCCCCATCCTGATGTCTCCTATCATTTGGTCATGGGCCTATCTCATATGAACACCACACACAGAAGGAAATAATACACCTCTGAGATGTTCGTTTAGAGAGATCAAACACATCAAGCTGCAGAGCATCTCTCTTTGATTCACTCCATCTGACCCTTTCCTACATGAGAACAGGGAACTCCGTAAGTACCACAAAGCAATGGTCACTGTGGCTAACGCAGAGCAACACTGCTCTGCCACAAGCAGAGAGAAATAAAACATGCAGCTCACATGTCCACAGCATCACTAAGCGTCAGAAGTTGCCATGACCCTGACACCGCACAATGATTTCCTTACAGCTCTTCAGGGTACTGGCAGAGGGGCAAAATCAATGACCAGGGCTTCGAGCCATCATCCAGGATCAAGGCCTAGTGCATTCTTCATGTACAAGTCCCTTGCTGATGATTCATCAGGACTCAGACACCCTAGACTGTTTCTGGAATGGAAAATCAATACCCTTGTCAATGAGCTGCTTCTCCTGCCAGAGCTGGCGAACATGCTATTCCCAAATCTTCTCATACTCGCTTTGCCCCTGGCTTTTCCAACACCCACACAACCCTCTTTGTCTCTGGTCAAGAGAGAAGTAGCTTCTTAAATTTCAGCTTCTATTATGTGAACATCTGTGAGCAAATAAACTGTGAGTGTGGTTTCCATGCCGTCCCCTGCTTGGGACCCCACATTTCATTTCCAACCCATTGAGACCCAATGCACCTGGCAGATGAATCGATGCTCAGTGGGTGGCTCTAAATCTATAAATAATTCAAAGACAATAAACAAAACAAGGACTCCATTCCTTTCACTGAGAGAGGAGACTGAATTTAGAAGATTATCACCTTAGGCTACAATTTAGGAAATTACATTTCAGTTTCAAAAGAACTGATCATATAGACATAAAATAAAAATTCCCTGAACACTGTTTGACAAATCCTTGCCATTTTCCATTACAACAACATTGGTCACCATGAACACAGTGCTGCAGGAACCCAACCAAAATGCCACACTGGATAATCTGGCAGACATCGGAAATGTAAATTAATTTAACATTGTAAACAAAGTAGTCTCTTAGAAAATATGTTTCAAATTGTAGGCATGCCATGACTGTTTGGGAGGAATCATGCCCCTGGTGTGATGGGCGTGATGTATAAACTGGAACAAGAGAACATTCTAGTCTGCTGGGCTATTGGTCACCTTTCTTTTGTTTAAGATGACCTGAGGATCGTCAGGCAGAGACCAAAAAACAAGTTACTAAAAATTTGTGAAGTTGATTAGAATCCCTGTTTTACTTCTCAGACACCAAGACAATAGGATTATACAAGTATGGGTGCAAATAGTCTGTTTCTGAAGGGAGCAGACTTCAGAAGAGAGAAGTGATATTACTGGGGACCCACTCTTGAGGGTCTCCACATCCCAACCATTCACACTCATTTTTATTCAAGCTTTTAAGAAAAGACGACTTTCTACTTAGAGATCTATGGATGACAATCTCCCAAGACAAGGAGCAAGAATCTCACAAGTTTCTCTTCATTTGTACTCAGAGTAGACAAAGGCACCCTGGCTTGGAGAAGATCCAAGATTTAGCAGAAGAAGCCTAGGCAGTCTGAACTTGAGTAGCAGGGCACATGGATGGGATTGAGAAGGTCAGACATTGCCTCTGTCCTCAGCTATGGTTCTAAGGGCTTCCTTTCTCAGTGCCGTGTGGTTGGTGTATTCTAAGAGAGGTCATACTACATACTTGAATGATCCCCAAAGCTACAAACCACTGGTTGACTCGTTATTTATAATTCCTCTTGGACAATGACCATAAGAAAATCTAGACACTGGGAAGATAATTCAGTGAGGAGAGTTTGCTACAAAAGCATGTGTATCTGAGTTCATATCCCCAGAACTCATGGAAAAAGCCAAGTACACAACTGTAACCCCAACTTTGGAGGAGCAGAGACAGGAGGATTTGGAGCTTGCTGAACATAAGCCCACTTCGGGGGAAAGAATTGCAGGCTTCAGGTTCCAGTCTCAAGGGAATAAGGCAGAGAGCAAGAAGCCACCCCAAGTGTTTTCCACACTACACAGAGAAAAGCCTGTGTTGCTCACTGTTGATTCTGGTTTCATTTATTCAGCCTGTGTAAGTGGAGCACAGGTACAGCACACCAGTGTATGCGGAAGATACCGTTGTGGATGGCCCCCTGACGATCCTGTCATCACAATGCCTATGCACAGTGAGAATAGGAAAGAACTCCCTAAAGTCAATAGAGAATGTTCTGACCAATATAAGCCCCATAAATAGACTGAACCGGATGCAGAGAAAGAAAGGGACAGAGAAGAGTCTCTTCGGATAGTGTGTTCAGGAAAAGGTCTCTCTGACATTAAAGGTGACATTTAAGCATTTAAGACTTGAGGCATGAGAAGGAGCCGACCATGAAGAAGGCAGAAGAACATTCTAGACAGATAGATGAGCAAGTTCCAAGGCTCCTAAGCCTCAGTAAAGCCTGGGGGCACAGAGCAAATGAAAACAGACTGGGCGCAGGTCTGAAAGCAGATAGGAACCACAACCTGTAGAAGCTGGAGAGCCCTGGGCAGGCATGCACAATTGATTTTAAGCCAATGGGAAGACTTTGAAAGGTTTTAAGTAGGAGGGTGACACAATCCAATTTATGTTTTCAAAAGCTCTTTTTAGCTGCTCTGTGGAAAATGGGCTGGGCAGAGTGGAAGGATGATACACTAAGATTTGAAATAAGTTAAAACATGCTCCATGAAACCTAGGAAGTCAGCCTTCGATGAGCCAGAATGAAACATATGACCATTATGTAGTTTCTGTCATACATTCAATAAGGTACATGTGCCCTAGGCACCACAGCATTATGAAGAAGGGGCATTGGGTCTCATTTCCTGTCACCTATCAAATTAAGCCATGTCAAAATAAAGTCAAATGGATGTAGATGGTGATTCTTAGCACATCATGCGTACCTTCATACAAAAAGCAGTACAGCTTGAAAATCCACATTTCCCCTGAAATGGAAAACTTCATCTATGCAGGAGTAAGGCTTTTGCTATTGATTACCAAATTGTAAGTAGGACTTATTCCAGTTTGGAATTCTTGATTTTCAGTCTGCTCCCTAAAGAACTCCACAATCAAGCTTTGCTGGGTCTGCTGACTGTGACTGTGTATAGTGGTGACGACTACCGAAGCTGAGTGCACAGGAAGAGCTTCGTGCAGATCAGCAAAGTGGTCTTCTATCTTAGGGGCTCGGTAGCCACAGGCCACTCTCAGATCTGTGGGAACAATGAGGATACATGTGCCGATACATGTGTGATAATTAGCAGAGGTAGCAGGCCAGAGGTGTGTGAGGCTGGATGGGGCTGATGACCCAGAATTGGCAATTGAGAAATAAGGACATCCCCTCTTCTATCCCCTTTGGCAAAGAGGCTGGTGCTAGATGTGACCAAACGGCCTAGCAGCAGAGTAGAGAGGAAGGAAGCGCCCGAGTCCAGGGCTGAGAGATGAGGATTCCCTTTCTTTCCCCTCACCGTCCTTCCTCGTGCTGGGGACCTGGAGACCAGCAGATTCCACATGGAAAGCACCGCTCTGGACATCGCGCGCGTTCCCTAAAACCAGCTTCGTCACTGGTTCATCTCCAGTTACCGACTGGTTTGAGCTCAGTTTCCTCACCCCGCTGTGACTGTAACACTCCCACCTAGGACTTGTCGAGGGGCCAGCAGGAGGAGAGCTTGTTCTGTGTATCTAACCCCTTCTCCTCCTGAACCCCCTTGAAAATATGCAGTGGTTTCTCCTGCCAGGAGATGTGGCCTCACAGACAGGGCATACATGTGAGAGCAGGGCATGGGGGGATGGCAGGGAGAAGAGAGCCTGTAGGTGTGTTCTCTGCCGGAGAGACGGTCACTCGACAGCAGTGAGAGGAAAAGAGGAAGTAGAATTGAGAGGGTGCTCCTAAGCCAAGAAATGGGCACCATGCTCAAAGCCCACAAAGACCCGCCCCAAACGCTCCCGTCACTGGTCACTGTTCCCACATTTGCATGTTAGCTCGGTTTTCTTCCAAAGCGATTCTTGTACCCTAACTATCTTACAAAGACAAATAGTCAAACCTCTGCAGGTGTCTTCTCAGTGACTATTAACAGTTTTCACGATGGCCATCCATATAAACCCTACTGACTCCTCCCATGTTCCTTTGACTACCCCTCCACCACCACACACACACACACACACACACACACACACCCCACTTCCTTCATTTCATGATGCTAGTGTCCGCTGCACTCTACACAGAAACACCACAGCACACGGTGGGCACGGTCATTAGCTGCAGGTGATTCCGACCTCTACAAAGATGGGCACTCAGCTTTCTGAGTTTATTAGGGACCTTAAGGTTTTCCTGTGGCTTGTTATTGTCAGTTTCCTGGATGTACTATCTGCAGAAACTTCTCAATGTCTTGTTCTAACCTGACGACAGCCCAGGCCAAATGTTTATCTTCTTCTATCTGCTGGCTGTGCAGCCTAGTGGAGTGAATAGAAAGGTAGGGCCCCAAACCAGATGCCTGAGTTTGAATCTCAGTGCCATCGCTTACAAATGACCTTAGTCAAGTCACGAACACAGTCAAGTGGAAACAAAGCAAGCCTCTGTCCTATAACAGTTACCAGGAATGAGACATTAATAGTGTAAATGTTTGGGATAGTTACCTTGGCACATAATAAGCTATTGTGAAGCACGAGGAAACTGTCCATTGGTCCTCTCTCTTCCCGCTAGGGAAAAAAACCCTAAAATAAGGAGTGGTATTTATTTTAATGCCTCATTCAGTACAAAATTCAAGTGTAAGTATCCAGCAAAGTGAGCCTCCCTCCGTCAGGACAGCCTGTCTTGGGACTCCCACCTTCTGCCCTGGTACAAAAGAGAGAATGGCAGGCCAAGGTGTCCTGGGACCGCTCCCTCCCTGAGTGACAGCTGGTGCTGTCAAGAGTCGTTACCGCTGCTGAGCACAGACCTTCTGGCAAAGACGGGCAGCACAGAGGCGCCGCCGCCTCCCTGCCCACCTGTCAGCCTCGACCGAGAGAACAGTGCAGACATTTGCTCTTTTCTTCCCCCAGCGATCAGCAAACCCCAGTGCCTTCATTACTGCTTGCCTCTTCAGTCCCAGCCTGCCTCCCTTTCCCTCCCGGAATACAAACTCTCCAACCTATTCTTCCAAGAAGGGGATTAGGCCCAATTAATCTCTGGACAAATGTCAAGGAGTCTGGGGGAGGGGCCACCTTTCAAGTGCCGCGCCCCCAATGAGCAAATCAAGCCAGACGTGTGCCCGGCCGCTCTGCACCAGGGCGAGCTGCGGCAGCTGCCAACACAATCAGCCAGGCCCTCTTAATCTCAGGCTTAGCTTCCGAGGGGGCTCGCTTTCTTGCCAGCCTGTCCTGACAGACCGCAAACACCCGGAGCCCGAGCTCCTCCACAACTGCCATCTGTGGGGTCGGGAGCTGGACAGGAAGCCTCCCCCCATCAAGCAACGATGCTGGAAGCAGCATCCCTCCCTCGCCGCCCGCCTGAAGCTCTGTCTCCTCTGGGCTCCCTGGCTGGCCCTCCACTGTCCCAGCCCACCCTCAAAGGGCTGGCACTCATTTCTAAAGCAGCCTGCATCCAAAATGAAGTGACCTAAGGGGCAAAGAAGCCAGACAGACAGACAGGCTACAGTACGAGTGAGGGGAATTCTCATATTGACATAAAATTATCTGATACCACAAAGATTCCATTGACCTGACAGACAGAATCCTGGGAAAACCCTGGGAATGTTTCTTTTCTTTGCAATGATTCCAAGAACGACTTCATCCAATCCATATGAGGAGCGATTGTCCTTACAATACTCCTGGAATGGGGCTCCTCAAATGCTGCCTAAAATCACTCCAGTTTTTTTATTTACATGTCATTATCTAATAAATTAATATGCTTTTTATTCTCTCTCTCTCTCTTTCTCTCTCTCTCTCTTCCTCTCCCTCTCCCTCTCCCTCTCCCTCTAACAAAACCTGGCTTAACCAGCAGGTTATTAAATAGCACTTCCACCTGCTACAGTCCAATGATTCAGTAATTAATTTTCATAATGGTAATCTGGAAGGATTTCTAGAGCCCATTAGAAGATCCAAGAATTTTCTCTACCCTACTGGCTATCATGATGGCTGGGCATATGCTCAGGCGGGGGTTAGGAGGGGGTGAGAGACAGTCAGGTGTCCAGGCCTGGTGCTAACACACACTAGCTGTGTGACCTTGGGTAAATTACTTAACCTTTCTGCCTACTATCATTTACTAATCTGTGATATAGGGTTACAAAGTTTGTTAAGAAAGATAATAGCTCATCGTCTAGCTGTGGACTGTGTCCTGTGAGCCAAACATTGCCAGGCAATTTATCTGAACCATCTCATTTAATTCTCACAACTGGTGGGCCAATACACAGTGCATTTCATTACAGTCTAAGGTGTCCAGCATCCCCTCCACACTGATGGCACCTACAACAAGTGCTAACAAAAGTAACGGATTGGCATAAACCCCTTCCTTCTGTTGGATGGCATAGCAGCCTGCGTCAGAGTTACAATCATTGCCCAAAATGCATCTGTGCTGAGGTGCCTTTCAATTCATAAGACAGCATGGCTCATATACAACAAATACAACATACTGGTCTGAGGTAGCATCTTGGAATTAAACATGTGAAAATTCCTGCAGCAAAACATGGGACTGTCCTCCTTACACAGGACAAGAAGGAGCAGCATAACATCTCAGAGTAGGTTTTGTTACCCAAACAGCTCAACACAGGTGGAACGGCACAGAAAGCATCTGGTCTACACCCAGAAGAATCCACAACCACTGGACACTTTGAACTAACCCCAGCCCTAACAAATATAACTTAAAATATCTGCTTATATAAATCAATATATTCAAATAAACAGAAGCATTGGTAGAAGGAACTCTTCTTAGGAGCTATAGAGACAGAACCGTAAGGGAAAGATTAAAGACAAAGGTGCCTTTTACATAATGATTTAAGTAGAAAACCTCTAAATAAGAGAGCTTTAGCTAGAAACCCTGAAATCAAACGAGCCACCTAAGAACAATTTTATGAAATAAGTTGGCAGGTGCAGGGGAGGAAGGGGGTTATGGGGGAGGGGGAAGATTGATGGCTGTTTGGATTTTAGGATTTCATGAGCCTTGCTAGATCAAGGGCCAGGCTTCTAGTTCCGGTTCTGACAGGAACTACTGTGTGATCTTAGAAAATCATGAGACCATAGTAACCTGAGATTTGTCAACAAAACTGGTCACCAGTCCTGTCCTTTGCAATAGCTGTGAGGCTCAAATGGTGCAGGAATCATCACTGCTCATATGAGTAAAGTGTTCAGTGAATTCAAGTTGCTTATCACCTTTTCAAACTATTCTCAAGATGATAGTAGCTTTAATTACACACTGTTTCTTATTTGAAAGGCATAATGTTGCTTGCATGGGACAAGATCCCAAATTAAAATCTCTCTCATGTATGCATCACTGTTGTTCTTTCTTGAACATCAGTAAAGATCAGCGCCAGCAGGATGCATGTGCTGCTGAACTATGTCTCTGACTTCATCTAGAGTTGCCCTTAGGAGACAGCGACAGGTGGCTGTGCCAAGCCACACAGGTACTGAACACCTGAGTGACCTTTGTGCTTTGAAGAAACAAGCTTCCCAAGTATCAAATTGATCCTGCCCTCATTCCACAACTTCCAGAAGCTCTGTTTGGGTCTCTTTAGTCTGTGGAGTCTTTGGAGAGGGTACCGTCTGAGTCTATTGACCCACTCGCTGGTCCCATCTAGCCTCTGATGGTCTCCATGACCCAGGCCAAGGAACAGCAAGGAACCAAGGAAGAGCTCAGGTGAGCTCTCCAAGTCAGATGAGTCTGGCTGGATGGCCAAAGACGGTTTACTGTTGATAGCTAGTGCTCATAATGGAAGACACTTCTCACTGTACTCAAAGCCTAATTGTCCCTGGCTTGATGGTGGCACTGTTAGTCTCATGTTGCTGATGTCAACCCAGCCAAGACAGCTGAAGCGACACCAAGAGCAGAGTGAGCTGTCTCTGCCCTCATGACAGAGACACCACCACTCCTGGCAGCCACAGGAAAGTTAGCAGCCTATTTCCCTTTGAATCTTTACATCCTTCAGTTTGAGAAGTCCCAGTGACTGAGGGATCTGTGCCATTAGCCACAGCTCTACAAAATTAAGCATGAGTGTTTGCTAGCATCATGGTTATCTCTCTGCCAAGGTGCAATTGGCCTTGAGGTTTAGATGTTAACATCTGCTAACAATGGTTCCTTGGCAACTGAAATGCAAAGGTGCTCCATAAAAAAGAAAATGTCACAGGGGCTGGATATGTAGCTCAGTGGTTAAAAAAAAAAAAAGTATGTTTAGCATGCACAAGGCCTTTGCTTCAACCCAGAATGGAAGGGAGGGAGGAAAGGAGAAAGAAAAGGAAAGAGAAAGGGAAGGGAAGGGAAGGGGAGGGGAGGGATGGGAAGGAGGGAGGGAGGGTTAATTCTGAATATTCCCTTCCACAGAAAAAAGAATCTACCAAGCTACCTCGGCTGTGAAATAAACCTAGTAATTACCCTCTGTGGCTAAGGGGCATCCTGGGTGTTAGGATCCCGAGCCCCAGGGCAGGCATGGACATGGCAGTTAGTGCACAGCATAAAGCAGCCCTGGGCTGGGAGCCCAGACTTTCTTCTCTTCAGAAGCTATGGCACAGTAGAGGCGAACATACAAGGAAACTTGTGTTGTTTCATTTCTGACATAAGATCAAGTATAGAGATCGTGATTAGAGACCTATGGACTACCCTGACAGTCAGAACTCCACTTAGCCTGTCCTGAGGAGACGTCTCTAGATCTCAGTCACCATTGTGTGTGTGTGTGTGTGTGTGTGTGTGTGTGTGTGTGTGTGTGTGTGTGTGTGTGGTGAGATTCAAATCGTTGACATCAACACTTACTGTAGAAAAGTTCACATGGAGGCTGAGGTTGCCCTGACCCTTTGGCACAGCAAATAGTAGTTACTGAAGCACTCCCTGCTGGCCTCTGCCACCAATAGAGAAGCAGAGAGCATCTTCCCCAAACCCTGCACCGGAAAGCTCTTGGCCTGCACTCTCCTATAGCAATCCTCTAAGACTTACCAGAAACTGAAGATGGAGGGGTGGGCTCCTCTGCTTTTTGGGGACTTTTAACAAATGTGCTCATCCAGCTCAAAAACCAAGCTCTGCAGACCATCCCCCACCGCTGCTGTGGGGGGCTCGCTACGAGCTCAGTAGTCTTTGGTCTAGAAGTTATGTCTCGATATTTAGAACCTGCACCACACGCTCATAGGCTTGGTGAGAATCCAGTCACTGGATAGGGATGGATAGAGCAACCCAAGTACAGAAGACGGTAAGGGAAGTCAAAGGCACAGTTTTCACGTGAAGTCAACTCTTCACAAGTAGTTTCCCTGTCATGGGTGTTGTAATAGGTGTTGTGGGAGGATAACCAAGAATAGGTGGTAGTTCTTCCCTCAAGGGGTTTGTGACAGGACTAACACAGGTGGAAAGATTATAGGGTCATTAACTGTAATATATGAGGAAATAAAAAGAATATAAAAGGTGGGCATGCTGGCCTGTGCTTATGGTCCTAGAAGTCTGGAGGCTGGGGAGGAAGGGTCACGGTTTCAAGGGTAGGCTGGGCTATATACTATGAGTTTCTGTCAAGAAAGACCTGGGGGGAAGGAGGGGTGGATGATGTAATACTTCAAAGGGGGTCAAGCAGCACAGGGTAGGTAATGTGAGCTCTAAAAGATGAGGAGGAGGAAGAGAAAGCAAGTGCAACAGGTCAAGGAGCCAAGGACACAGGGGAGAATGTGGTTGGCCCTTAGGGACTGCAGGGAATGCTGGGTATGGAAGTCCCCCCGAAAGGCTTGCCTAGGACCAAAGTGAAGCCAGGTAGACAGTTGCCTCATCTGTATTCTTGCCCTGCATCCTTACAAGGTGAGGATGCTCTAGAGATGTAAAACGTGTCTGTGAAACCTGTCTGTATGGAGTCCCTCACAGTATCAGGAGTAGTACAAGGTCCCTAGACACTCCACAGGCCCTGGTTTTAGGATATGGCCGGTGACACTAAGGATGAAGACTCTGTTACTTGCTTCCAGTCTCAGGCGGGAATGAGCCGTAGGCTCTTCACTCCAAGAGGCAACAATGCACATCAAGTAGTGTCCCCTGGGATTTTAAACAGGTAGGCAGTTATTTGGGTTGAATACATTGGGAGAAAACCATGTCTCCGGGGCTTCAAATCTCAGAATCATCCTTAATTTCTCCCCCCTTTCCTCACCT
>CABHPH010143753.1:0-40973 GCA_902168325.1 Peromyscus nudipes | reverse complement strand
TTATTTTTTAGTTTTCCTTTGAGGAGGGGCACTACAGGGTGAAGGGTAGATATGGAGGACTGGGAAATGAGTGGGATTGGGGTGCATGATGTGAAATTCCCAAAGATTCAATAAAAAATTACATTGAAAAAAAGAAAAGAAAACCATTCCCCATTCAACTAGTGATATTTAGAAGTATCCAGAGCCACTGGAGCTGAAGAGCCCTGTACTGATGGTAGGAAGATCTTGACACAGAAAGACGTTGCAGTCATATCTAGGGAAGGGCAAGCAACTTGAGCTGACATTAACTTGTTTCACACATGTTGAGTGTGACCTGGAATCAGAAAATATTTGAGGTATTGTTGTAGAATATTATCTTAACTATGTAAAGATGTGTTAAATTTATTTATGCTGCATTTGTTTAACAATGTAAGGATGTGTGTTTAATTATGTAAAGATGTGTTGTGGCTGTTTCACCTTGCCTGCCTAAGGCACCTGATTGGTCTGATAAAAAGCTGGATGGCCAATAGCTAGGCAGGAGAGGGATAGGCAGGGCTGCCAGGCAGAGAGACTAAATAGGAGGAGGAATCTAGGCTCAGAAGAAAGGATGGAAGAAGAATGAGAGAAGGAGGAGGAGAGAACGGGGAAGACTCCCTGGGCAAGAAGCCAGGCAGTCACCAGCCAGACATAGAGAAGCAGCGATGGTAAGATACATAGAAAGAAAAGGTTAAAAAAAAAAAACCAACAAAAAAAATCCCCAAAAAAACAAAAACCCTAAGGCAAAACATAGATAACGAAAAACAGGTTAATTTAAGTTAAAAGAGCTAACCAGAAAAGAGATAAGCTAGGGCCTAGCATTCAAAACTAGTAATAAGTCTCCATGTCATGATTGGGAGCTGGCCTGTGGTCCAAAAGAAAAATCCTGCTACAAGGTATAGAAAATATATTTCTTAGACAACTAAGTTTCTTTTACATTTTTGTTGTTGTTCTGCAGTGTGGGGTGGATGGGATAGAGTCTATGTGAAGACCAGAGGACAGTTTACCAAAGGTTAGTTCTATGTGTAGATAATTATATTTCTAAACTGGGGTTCTACCTGCTATGGGTCAGTTGCTTCGTGCCTCCCTCCCTTCTAGACTGTAGGCTTCTTGAAGAGAGAGACTATGTGCTGGGCTCACCATACTACCCCACCAATTGGAAATGTAAGAAATACCTTTTGAATGCAAGGATAGAGGAACTATAGCTTCCTTCTTGGACATCCTTATCACAATATGGTTCAATATCTTGAATTTCCTCAGAACCCTAAGAAAATATTTTAGCATCAGGGTAGATAAAACATTTGAACTGTAGAATTTATAGAGAACATAGAGTCAGCCTGGAAAGTTCATAAGCACAGCCACAGCTTTCTTCCATTTTGTGATAATAAAATCCATTTCCCCTTTCAATATAAAAAGTAATAACAAACCCCATGCTCACTTTTTTGCTTTTTGTTTTGTTTTGTTTTGTTTTTGTTTTTGGTGAAGTTTGCTATGACTTTGTGTGATTGTGTTCCCACCAGCAATTTGGGAAACAAGGTTATCTAATGTAAAGCATCCAAGGAAAAGGGTACAGGGCTCCTTCTGATCACCTAGAGCCCTGACCCCAGAGCCTGATCTCCTGAAAACATCTTTCCCCTTGTGCTCCACTGGGCTTGCTCCCTTGTTGCAGGAGATGCATGCCGTCCTGATGACCTCATTGACTTCTCCGTGTGCCATTTAGACTTTGCGATCTGTTTGTTCAGGACTTTGTTTCAGATTTCCTCGAAACTTGTAGACCATTTACTAGCATTTTAGCTTTTATGTGGCAAACTCATTGGGCAGTAAAACTAAAAGATTGATGTTTACATGAGACCAATTCCTAGATTGAACCAAAATGCATTATGTCCACAAAGTCTGACATATAAAACATTGTTATGAGTCTTAGAAAAGTGAGCATTTCTTTTTTTAAATTGCCAAAAATGTATGCAACACCAAAAACAACTCATGAAAAGCCTGCATTTTCAACAAATATGTATTGTTTGTGGGTACATTTAACTACAAGAAGCTATGGTACCCCCAAGAAGAAGAATCTGAGTGAATCCTTGGGAGACCTACATCTGATCTCTGATGGTAGATGGAGGGATAGGAACAAAGATAAATAGATAGGTTCGGGGGCTTTGTTGCTTTCTTGTTATTGTTTATTTGCGTGGTGGGGATGGAAGCCAATAAGGCCAGGCGAGCACACTATCAATGAGCTATTCCTTAACTCTTACATTTTTTTTTATGTTGAAACAGTCTCACTAGGTACCCAGCTGGTCTCAAACTCACTCTGTAGCCCAGAGTGACCTGGATCATGATCCTCCAGCCTCAGCTTTCTAAATAGTCCTACTCTGCACGATCAGGACAAGCTCAAATTTATTAAATTTTCCAAACTGTACACATGCTTTGATTGTTTATTGTCTTTATTTCTAAGCACTCAAAATGATAACAAAATATAAAATCTATGTGCTGTGCATACAAAATAAAGCTTTAAGTGTCAATTACTGTTTTTGAGTATACCTTAAAACATACACATGTGTGTGCTTACAAACATCAGATTACTCAATTGTTCGCAGATATGTAAATTGATTCCTTTTTTTCTGTTCTTTTTTTTTAGACAGAGGCTTATATTAGCCCAGCCTAGTTGCAAACTCAGTATGTAGCCAAGGAAGTCTCTGGTTTCCTGATCTCGCTTGCCTCCACCTCCCAACTGCTGAGATCCAGTGTGCACCACCATGTCCAGCCTTGATTCTATTTTGTGAATAAACCACAGGGAATGTGGAGTGCAGACACCTCACAAAATACTGATTTCATGTCTTTTGGGTGTATACCCAGCAGTAGAATTTCTGAATCACATTTAATATTGGAAAGGAAGCTCTAAATTTTCCACCATAACAGTACCAAATTTGTACTTCCCCATGAGCAGTGATGCTAACCACATTTTCATATACTTTTTGACCATTGTATAACTTCCTTGAAAAAAATGTGTATTTTTTGCCTGTTTTAAAATATAAATGACAAAACTTTTGTAGTACACATGTAGTGGGTGTGCATGCTACAGCATACATGTGAGGTCAGAAGACAACTTTTGAGAGTTCCTTCCTTCTACCCCGTTGATTCCAATGATCAAATCAGGTCATCAGGCTTAGAAGCAGGCATGTTGACTAACCAAGTCATCTCCCTGGCCCTCTTTTGACCATTTTAAAATCAGATTATTTTGCTATTGTTTATTATTCTATACTGTTTTTGTCTGTGTTGTGCTATTGAGTTACACATCATTTGCTCATTTTGAGTCCTTCTAATAAAGCAGTGGTTCTTAACCTGTGGATTGTGACCCCTTTGGTAAACCTCTACCTCCAGAGATACTTTCACCTTAACAAGTTATAAAATGAAATTGCAAGTTTAATACCTCAAAGTGATATTCTAGCTAGAACCAAAATGTATCTGTCTAACTCTGAGGTCATCACCATTATATCTGCCATCAATCTATGCAAAGTTCTCTTTGTGTTAGACTCAGTTTCCTTTGCATTTAGTCCTCACAACTACCCTCATGAAGTTGGTGGTGTCCACACTTTACAAATGAAAAAGTGTAGTTCTAAGACATTATATGTCTTAAGTTCTCATAGCTGCCTAGGGGCAGAACTGAGCTCTGGCCGATCAAATCGGACGCCACAGTCAGTACTTACATCTCATGTGAACCTGCTTCATCCGCCAGCTACAGGGCATGCCGTAGCCACTTGTCCTGGACAAACAGTACAGAGGTAAAACACACATCTACCGAATCCACTGAGTGACTGCTAATTTGAGTTTTGGATTTTATCATGTTGAGGATTAGGATTTCAAAATTTGGCTTTTGTAGGCACACAAGCATGCAGAAGTATGAATGAGTTTCCTCTAACTTCTTCTGAAGCTGAAATGAGTTAATGAGTTAGCATAAGTAAGTCAAGTAGCACTTAACATAATCTATGATGTTCGATAAATAACAAATTAATAATGCCCCTTGCATAGGATTAGAAAATGTTACTTTTTGTTAGGACAAGCTTCCATGGATAAGTTTTCTGTGTATTTTTCAATCTCAAAACCATCCATACATTTGTCCTGCAGTTTGCCAAGCTGGTTGTTACCATAGCTTGTAGGGTTTGTAGTTGATAAAGCCTTCATATGATCAACATATTATGTGATCATTCTAATTGTTAAGGACAAATAATCCAGCCTACTGTGCTTAAATCTAAAATCTTTGGGTCATGGGGCTGGAGAGATGGCTCAGCTACTAAGAGCACTGGCTATTCTTCCAAAGGACCAAGGTAGTGGCTTTAGGATCTGCCATCTTCTGGCCTCCTAAGAAACACATTGCATATATGAAGATGAAACACCCATACACATAGAAACAAATTTTAAAGGATTGTAAGTAAACTCTTTGGGTCATAATAAACATTCTCTATATTTGCAAAGATGTAACTACAAGATAATATTAATCACGATAAACCAGGTTATACTGTTATAACCAATAATCCATAAAGCTCAGTGATTTTATATGATAAGGACATCTTTCTTGTTCATATCTCATGTTCTGTGTAGGTGATAGGCTGCTCTCCTCCATGTCGGACTGACTTAGCAACTAGGTTTCAACATTAGGAATGTGCTGGTCATGGAGAAGAGAAGAGGGGAAGGGAGGGGAGGAAAGGAGATGGGGGAGGTAGGAAAGGAGTGGGAAGGAGGGGAGAAGAGAAGAGAGGAGTGGGGAGGAGGGGAGAGAAAAGGCAGAGCTGAAGAATCTCAGAGCTGCCCACGCTTTTGCACCGCGGCCATCTTTCTCTTCATTCTTTCCCATCTTTCTTCTTTTCATCCAACCAATAAATTGTCAAGGGGCGAAGCACAAGGTCACAGATTCTTTCAAGGGTCTCTAGGACATGTGTCTTTTAAAAAAGGTCTTAGGGTAATAGTCCCTTTCTGGGAGATTAATAATGCATATTGATGCAGGAAGTGCTTAGAGGAGAGGTCCAATTAGGAAGTCGCCTTAATTCAGTCTTCTCCTATGCGTTTGCTCCAGGAAAGTCCTGAGAAGTTGACTTAGGTCTGAATTAGAAGTCGACTTAGCTGTGAATTTCTAGAGTGGAGATGTCTCTACTTCTTCCTGGACATGGGCTAGGATTATTTTTCTCTGTATAAATATATTTATACAAAGAAAATCTGTCTATATAATCTTGTCTCAACAAAGAAGCCCAACCCTTTTCTCATCATTTCCAGAGGGTATTTTTAATTTTGTTTTGTTTTGTTTTGGTTTGGTTTGGTTTTTCTAGACAGGGTTTCTCTGTGTAGTTTTGGTGCCTGTCTTGGATCTCGCTCTGTAGACCAGGCTGGCCTCGAACTCACAGAGATCCACCTGCCTCTGCCACCACCACCCAGCTTTAATGTATCTTTTGTTGAGTGTCACAGTTTATGTGAAGCGCCTTACTTAGGCTAACTCTTTGACCCATTTCAGCTTCCTATTAAAGAAACTTACACATGGCTGTGGCCTGAACATTTGTGCTCGTGTGTGTGTGTGTGTGTGTGTGTGTGTGTGTGTGTGTGTGTGTCTTTCACAAAGCCACATTGTGAAATTATAACCTGAAGGTGATAAGGTTAGGAGAAGCCTTTGGAGGATGATTAGACCACAAGAACAGAGACCTCCTGGCTGAGACTAAACGTTCTTAGAAGAGACCCCAGAGAGCTGGCTTGCCCCTTCTGCTGTGTGGAGCACAGTGGGATATCATTAGTCTAAAACTCAGAAGAGGTACCTCCCCCATCTGACCATGCTGTTACCTGGTCCTTGTCATTCTCAGCTTCCAGGATGACAAGAAATACATTTCTATGTTTATAAACTTGCCAACTGCTGGGAGTTTGTTACTGCAGTCTGAATGGACCAGGATACATTCAAAGACAAATGCACGCAGGGGTGGTGGCACCTGCCTTTGATCCTCACTCTTGGGAGGCAGAGGCAGACAGATCTCTGAGTTTGAGGCTAGCCTGGTCTACAAAGAGAGTTCCAGGATGGCCATGGCTGTTACAAAGAGAAAAAAAGAAACCTTGTCTTGAAAAACAAAACAACAGGAAAAGACAAAAGCAGAGTACATTGAAGCATCAACTAGAGAGGTCAGCTGCCAAGCAGAAAGGGTTAAACGTCCCAGGAACAGGGCAAATGGTAAACTGTGATTGGTCACAAGATGGGAAGATTTTGGTTGTCTTCTCTAATCAAACCTCAAACTATGTGGAAGAAGTGATATTTAGAGTTAAGAATCTTAAAGGCCAAGCTGTTTAGATTATGTTATGTAGATAATAAATCACCGAAATATTTGACTGTTTTTTCATAAAGCAATCATTTTATTCATTTGTTTTAATATATTTATAAACTATTCTTTGATGATTTCAAACATATATACAATGTAGTTAAATCATATTTCTCCCCTACTTACCCCTTCAACTCCATCCCACTCCCAACTTCCTGTCTCTTTTTTAAATAACTTACTGAGTTCAATTAGTACTGCCCATACATACCTGGGTATGGGACCATCCTCTGGAGCATGGTCATCCTACCAGGGACTACACCTTAAAGAAGACTGACTCCTCCTCCCCAGCTGTCATCAACTGTCAGTTGGTACTATGTCCATTCAGCAAAGTAGTAGTCTGTTTCCCTCTAGGGCCTATGAGCTCCACAGGCAAGGGTTCAGATTTACAGCACCAGCTGTGAATCCCTTCCTGTAGAGCAGACCTTAAATCCAGTCAGAAAAATGCTTGCCTACCCCCATAACATGCATGCCACCATTGCCTCCATGGGCACATCTTAGCAGGTTGGTCTTTATAGCTCCTAAGAGTCACAGCTCAGTAAGACTGTGGATGACTTTTCTCCCCTAGCAGCCTGCATAGCAACTTCCAGTTCTATGAAAGTTAGGCAGCAGGGACGAAGCTTCTAGATCAGTATCAGCTTGATTTGTCCAAGTCCTGTGACCCAAGTGTGTGGTATCTTCAATAATGTCTTATTGACCAGTTCTGGCAGGCAACCAAAACCAAGGGCAATAGCCTGGAACTCCCTTTGACTAAAAACTCTAGTGGAGTAGCCTATCTCCCTCCCTGGGCTTTTTCTTTGGCAACCTGTGGTTTCTAAGAGAAGCATTATCCCCCATGTAGGGTAACTCTAATTAAACTTTTTTTTATATTTAGGAAACTTAAAAAATAGTAGGTTTCCATGGCTTTTTGTCAACCATCCTTAGTGTTAGCTCCTCATCCCTACCCTCTAACCCCCTCCCCACTTAAATATCCCCTCCTATTCCATTACCCTGTAGTGGGTAGCCATTCCAGCTTTGATCTGGAAGTTCCAACCCCCATTGAGGCTTTGGTAACTGTCATGCCTACAAGGCGGGGCTAAGAGAGGACCCTGAAGACCCGAGATCCAGATGTGCTGCCTCTCTTGGTTCCTGGACCCTGGACGCTGGAGGTAGACCAAGCAGAGTTCTCCAGAGAACACTGCCAGATTGTGCTACGTCTTCCCCAGACCCTGCAACCTACCTATCCCTTCATTTGTAAGTTACGCCACTAAATAAACATCCCTTTTAACTACGTGGAGTGGCCTTAATAATTTTACCAATATCTGGCGCCCAACATAGGGCACGAACCCATGACCCTGAGATTAAGAGTCTCATGCTCTACCGACTGAGCTAGCCAGGCAGGGTCCTCTCTTGGCCCTGCCTTGTAGGCGTGACAGTCACCGAAGCCTCAATGGGGGTTGGAACTTCCAGATCAAAGCTGGAATGGCTACCCACTACATTACCCCACTCCATATCTCTTGTATTCCACAATCTCTCCTCCCGTAAAATCTCCCTCCCCTCAGTGGTGAAGGGTTTTGAGGTAGGAGTCACATAATCAGATAATTATAGCAAGACTTAGAATTTCAAGTTCAGAAGGGTCCTTAAGCAACCTAACCCACACTCCTCAATTTACAAATGAGAAAAATAAAGCAGCCAGGAGTGAGGCTGCACACTGGGGGTTCGCACTGCTGTCACGGCTCTGTCCGTCTCTACATGGCCAGGATCACTAGCTTGTATCCATTTAGCCACAGACAGGGTTCAGATCTTGGTGTCCTCTCATCCACACCCCAAATTAGGGTGTCCCCTGGAGAGACCCTAAGAACTGCAGGGAAAAAATGGAGGCAGAGAGAAAAATCTTTAGAATCTAGTGGAGCAGCTGGAGATAATTGCAGTTTTTTATTAGTTTCCAGAGTGTATTTATATTTGGGTAGGTAGCTGTTCTGGCCTATTTTTCTGTTGCTGTGATATAATGTTCTAACCGAAAGCAACTTGGGGAGAAGAGGGGGTTATTTCAGCTCACATTTAGACATCACAGTCCAGCACTGAAGGAAGTGAGGGCAGAAACTCAAAGCAGGAAGCCAGAGGGGAAGCCGTGGAGGGACACTGGCTTGTTCTCCGGCTCACTCCTAGGCTCAGGCTTACCTAGCTTTCTTCTAGAGCCCAGGACCACCTGTGTAGGGATGGTAACACCCACAGTGGGTTGAACCCTTCCACCTCAATCAACAACCAAGTTGTTCAAGCAATGTCCAAAAGAGATGGGGACAGTGAGATGGTTCACTGGGTAAGGTACTTGCAGCCTGCCAATGAAAGCCTGGGCCAGAGTTGGATCCCCAGGATCCACATAAAGATGGAAGGAGAGAAGTGACTCCACAAAGTTGCCCTCTGACTGCCAATATGTACCGTGCCATCTGAGACGTACCGTGCCATATGATAGGTACTGTGCCATATGTGCCTGTACACGACCGTCATACAGACATACACACAGACACACACTCACACAACAATACTAGAAAATAAAATCCAAAAAGAGAAATTTATAAAACATTCACTCTACTGCTCTGTATAGTCCAGAGCTACTCCAAAGCATTTTTCTGCTATATCTTGATGTGCTGTTTCAAAAATCAGTGACAACTCTTTCTCTTTTAAAGTTTAAAAACACTTTCATTTCTGATAAGGTCTGTATGAACCTGGATATTAAAGTGGTAAGAACAAGTTTATCACATCTCAAGGCATCAAGCCACAAAAATATGAATATTGTTAGTCCTTTACAAAAGTATTTTGTTTAGCAAAGTCTTCACAGACATGGCTGCAGGCCAGTCTGATGGATGAAGGCTGGAACTGAGACACTCTCACTCTCAGAAGGCTCTGGGCAAACACTTAGCTTAGATCAGGGCTTCAGCTGGCTTACCAAAAGAGGTATTTCATTATTTACCTGTTTGGAATACAAATTTGGCTTTATGGTAATAGGAATGTATGCTGAGATAGGAATACCCAACCCACAGGTTAAGGATGTCAAGGAACATCCTAATCACAGAAATTTTGAGTTCTGAAGAGAAGTCATCTTTCCTAGTCTATTCTGATGCTGAGGTAAGATGGCGGCCAAGTAATTAACAACTGTTAATATGTAAAGTGGGACACATGTTATCTCTTCACCTCTGTGATATAGTACTATTGCCAGCATTTTTTTAAAAAAGGCGTACTTAAATAATTTGTTTTAAATTCTAGATCTGGTGAGAGGAAAGCCAGGAATCAAACCCAGGGCATGAAAACTGCATCACTGTGTGATTTCCCACTGCATTGACATAGAAGTCACATTCACTCCCTGGAAACCTTCATCAGATGGGATCCCCCATGCTAGAGAGATACCAGTGTTGACTTTCAGAGTTTAAAGCTTGCTCTATGTCAGTCAGTAAATGAAACTTAAATCTTCCTGCTTAGCAAAGCCGTGCATTTCCGCAGCAACTCCGGAGAAGACGCAGCAATACCAAGGGTGGTGTTTGGATAACTGGGTAAACAGCAATAATCATAAAAGCACATCGCTAGCCCTCCACACTGGCACCTTCATGCTTAGTAAATATTGCTAAAATAAGGTCTGACCAATAAAGCGTCAGGGGGATGAGTATAAATGGCCCAAGAGGGCAAGGTAACTTCAGACATTCACTGGGTACCGCTGACTGCATCGATTCTCATTCGCTCTCGGGCAGCATGAAGGGCCCCACTCTTGCTCTGTTTCTCTTCTCTGTCCTGTTGGCTGTCGTGCAAGTGAGAAGCAGGGAGACCGTGAAGCTCTGCGGCCTTGACTACGTGAGAACAGTTGTCTACATCTGCGCCAGCTCTCGATGGAGGAGACACCTGGAAGGGGCCCACCAAGCTCAGAGAGGTAATCGAATACACACACCTCACCTTTTTCCCAGACCTATCTTTTAATTCCCCCCCCCCCCACCAGTTATTTTAGTATCTATTTTTCTAAGAAATATTGATTTATTTGTGTATCAACGTAGGGGCTTAATCATCAAAATACACTACTGAATTTGACCCGAGAAAATGACGAACATGTGACAGTTTAAAAAGTAATGCACTGCTATTCTTTTTTTAAAATTTTATTAAATTTTCTATTCATTTTGCATACCAGCCACAGGGATCTGCACTGCTATTCTTTAGTCTTCTGCTTGCAATCATTTCATTGCCTGGGATTTCAGCAAGCTTAGCATCCGTGGGCGGAGTAGTAAAGGCTTTAGAGAGACCAAATAGATATCTGCACATGGATGGTTAGAGTGTATTAAGTTAGAATTCAGGTAAGTGGCAAACAAGGGTGAAGGGAAGGACCCGACTCAACAGACCACTTACAAAGTATCAGGCAATTCCAGAGGCAACATGTCATTCAGCTTTCTGATGAAGATCGTGTGAAGTAAGTAATGTTTATCATTTATCAATAAGAAAACTGTTTACCCAGCCACTCAGCAGGGAGGCCAAGAAGCAAGTCAGATCTATATGCTTCAAGAGCCAAAGTCATTGCCATTACACGCTGCACCCCAAGTGAAGAGATGGCTTCAATAGATCCTTACATCGTGGAGAAGGTGGAATTTGACAGAGGTCCTGAAGGGCCTGTCAAATTTGAAAAGTTGGGTGCAGGGCCGGGGGAGTTGGGAGCATTGGGGGAATTGTGAGCAATAGGAAATGTGTAGTCAGAATTCCCAGAGTGCCCGTCAATCTGCTATCACAGCAGTGATGTGTGGACTTTGCTGAACTACTGTGTTCAATTCAAGTAACTTAGAAAATGGGCTGGAATTCTTTCTGCTAATCTTGTAATGAATTATGAGGTAAAGGACTGGAGACATGACTCAGCGGCCCATGCCAGGCACCTCACAACTGTCTATAACTCCAGCTCCAGGGGGTTTGACTCCTTGGCCCCATTGAGCACCTGCATTCATGTGCGTGAACGCACGTGCCACACACACACACACACACACACACACACACACACCCCTACACACATAACTGAAAATAATAAAAATAAAAAATTAAATCTATGAGGTAAAATTTACTTAAAGTTCTATTCTATTTTTTTAAATTGACAAAAATGGAGTTATATATACCATGTTGATGTTTCACAATGGCTAAATCAGGCTAATTCACATACACATTAGCTACATACTTATTTTCTTGTGGTGAGAACAGTGAAAATGTATGCTCTTAGAAACTTCAGGAATGCATATGCTGCTGTTGACCACAGTTGCCACATTGTAGAGTCCATCTCTTGAACTTGTTCCTCCTGGCTACTTGAAACTCTGCACTCTTTGGCTCCCCTCTCTCCATCTCTGGACAACTAAATGATCCTCAGAGAGCCACCATTCTCCTTTTGCTCCTGTGATCTTGGCTGTCCAGATCTCTCTTAGAAGTGAGACCACAAAACATTGCTCTTTCTGTGCCCACCTCATGACTCTGCTTGAATAATGGATTTCATCGCCTTTGTTTTCTAAGAAAGATGTAGGGAATGAATGACATATAAATGCTAAAAGTTTCAGCTTGGCTTAAAATGACTTGGCTAAACAAAAGACTTTAGTAAAGGACTAACAATATTCATATTTTAGGGGGATGATGCCTTGAGATGTGATAAACTTGTTCTTACCACTTTAATATCCAGGTTCATACAGACCTTATCAGAAATATAAGTGTTTTTAAACTTTAAAAGAGAAAGAGTTGTCACTGATTTTTTGAAACAGCACATCAAGATATAGCAGAAAAATGCTTTGGAGTAGCTCTGGACTATACAGCAGAATGAGTGTTTTATAAGTTTCATTTTTTTTAGATTTTATTTTTTAGTATTGTTGTGTGAGTGTGTGTCTGTGTGTATGTCTGTATGACGGTTGTGTACAGACACATATGCCACAGTACATATGTGGCAACCAGAGGACAATGTTAAGGATCTAGTTCTCTCCTTCCATCTTTATGTGGATTCTGGGGATCCAACTTGGGTCCAGGCTTTCATTGTTGGGCTGAAAGTACCTTACCCAGTGAGCCATCTCACTGGCCCCATCTCCTTTGGACATTACTGAAATGATAACACTCAAACCTTCCACAGGTCTCCATGATGCTTTCCTTCACATTTTTTATCTGATCAATCACTAGTTGGCCAACTGGCATTCATTCATGTGGCTTTTGTTTAGTGCTTGCCAGTGTTGATATGTGAGTCTCAACTAAATTAAAAAGCCAGAAGGGCTTGAGTACCAGACATTGAGAACAATATTTAGATTAAACAACATAGCCCATGTTTTACTGTCAGATATGAAATGGAAATCCCATCGATCAGCTCTGCAAGGCCTACCCAGGGTTTTTGTTACTGTTGTTCTTCAGCTTCTAGTTAATTAATTACATCTCTTATGGCTAATTATATAGCTTACTGCTCATTATAACTAATATCTTTGGAAACTGCTGGTCATGGAGCAGAGGTGGCTGGCATCAGTTTCTGCTAGCCAATGGACACTGATGTCATTCAACCTCTGTAAAATGAAGAGTGTGCACAAGCCAGCTCTTCCTGAAGTGCAGGTCTTTGGTGCTTTTTATTTGTCAGGCTTCTTTAAGGTAGTATGGTGCCTCTCCTCTCTTATAGCTGAACCAAGAAACTACTTCCAACTCCCAGAAAGACAGGAGACATCCAAGGAAACTCTTGAGCACAACTTTCCTAAGATGGATATCTCAGGACAGGAACTTGTTCAAGACCCACAGGCGCCCATGGAAAGGCTTTGGCAGTTGAAGAAGTACTCACAAGTGTCCAAACGAGATCTGCAAACTATGTGCTGCATGGAAGGCTGCTCCATGACTGAGCTCAGTACACTCTGTTAGGAAGCGCCCACACCCATGGGCAAGCTTCAGCATGTATTTAATTGGTGTTCTAGCTCTGAGTCTATTACTGCAACCATGGCTTTTGGGTAGACAATCCTTTTCTAAAAGGTCTGTCTATTATGGCTTAAAGCCAAGAGAAGTCTCTCTTCTCCCTTTGCCAAGGTCAATCCACTTTTCTTTCTGAATTCTAACTATTGCTTTGAAATTTCAAGTGCTGTGCAAAACTGCAATAAAATGTCTGAATCCAAGTTCACTGTGATTCTTTTCCCTTAAGAAATTGTTAAACTGCCCTGTGGGAGACTGGCTCTCACTTTTTCCCAAGGGTACTCTTGAGGAGTGAGGGATAGGAGATATTAGATAGAAATATAGAAGGGAGAGAGACAGATAGAAACACAGGATAGCCTCGGGAGGGCCTGGATCATTATCCACTGGCCCCTTCTGTCTCTTCTAAAGGGCTTTTTATAGGAATGCCAAGGGGTGGAGCAAAAGACCTCCCCCTAGCACAGCCAAGTGCAGACCCTTTCTGATCACCTGGTAATGACACACATGGTCAAGCAATCCTCTAATGCAGCCCTGTTGGGTAAAGCAAGCTCAGCTCTCACTAGGAAACCTTTGTAGGCCTCCATACTGCCCCCCCACCCCAATCAACTCCTGAGGCAGGTGGGAGAGCTGGCCCTGAGGTCGTAAGGAAGGGAGATGTGTCCCTGCCCACCACCAACTGCACACAGGAAAGCAGGTCCTGCACCTCACCTGGGCAGCACAATAGAGCCAACCTCATTGGTAGAGGTATAGATAATCCAGCCCCAAAGTGTGAGCATAGGAGAACTGTCCCCATTACCCATCTGTCATGTGATGGCATGGGTGGGGGAGAGATGCCCTCCCCACCCTGCCCATCAAAGCCTGAGGCAGGTGGGAGAGCTGGCCCTGAGGTCATAAGAGCGGGAGAGCTGGCCCTGTCCATCATCAGCGGCAGCACTCCGGAGAGTGACCCCTGTGCCTCCCCTGGGCAACACAGTAGAGTGGCCCTGAAGGTGTAGGTGTGGGAGACCTAACCCTGAGGACATGAAAACAAGAGAACTGGCCCTGCCCCTCGCTCATCACTGCAAGGGATGAACTTGCTAGGGCAATGCATGAGAGTTCACCCTGGTGGTGAGGACAAGGGAGAGCTGGCAGGCTGACCAATGATGCTACCCAGGCCCAGAACCAGGGTTATGTGTTGGCCCACCTCAGTATCCACCCCATCTGTGATCTTCTGGAGCACATGAAGGGACCAGTCCTGCAGACTCAAAGCTGCAGGATCCCACAACACAGGGCAACAGCAGGATAACCAAGAGGAGTCCTAGTGAGGGCCCAGCATTGAGAGTGTAGCAGAAAGCAGAGGCCTCGAACCAGACCAGTGACTCTTTGCAATGAACACTTGCAAGTAAAGATACATGGACAAAAGGGTTTACTGCGTGACTCAGTGTGTCACACCAGAGCTTCATGATGAGACTGATTTTTGTCCTTCTCTCTCTCTTTTTTTCTCTTAAATTTTATTTTATTTTATTTTGGGGGGAAGTTGCAAGGGCAGAGGGTAGATATAAAAGGACAGGGAAATGAATGAGATGGAGATGCATGATATGAAAGATACAAAGAATAAATAAAAAGGAAACATTTTTAACTTAAAAATAAAAGAAAAAATTGTTATAGGGACCAGAGAGATTTCTCAGTGGTTAAGAGCACTTGCTCCTGTAGAGGTTATGGGTTCAATTCCCAGCAACCACACAACTGTCACACTGTAACTTCAGTTCTAGGAGATCCAATACCCTCTTCTGGTCTCCACTGGCACTCAGTCTGAATGTGGTGCACAGACATATATGAAGGCAAAACACCCATCATGTAAAATAATATGTATGTGTGAATTTAAAAAAAATGTTAGAGTCAATGACTGAGGATGCTCCAGCAAAACAAAACAAAACAAAACAAAACAAAACAAAACAAAACAAAACAAAAACAAAAACAAAACCATGTACCAGGGACTGGAGAGATGGATCAGTTAAGAGCACTGGCTGTTCTTCCAGAGGACCCTAGTTCAATTCCCAGCACTCAAATGACAGTTTACAAATACCTGTAACTGCAGCTCCAGGGGATCTAATGCCCCTTTCTGGCCTCCTCAGTCACCAGGCAAGCGTGTATTGCACAGACATACACGCAGGAAGAACATCTATACACACTAATGAATCTTTAAAACAAAATAAAAATAAAAATCATGTACCACTAAAAATAATAGGAATGCCCCCTTGCAATCTTACATTGTTTAGCATATTTGTCAATGAAGGATCTGATAATGGAGTTACAAATGCTTGTGAGCTACCATGTGAGTTCTGGGAAACAGACTGCTGCACCATCTGTCCCACGCCAATCTAGCCAGCTCTTACTAAGGGGGTCCAAAGCCTCCCCTTCCGGTGATGGGTAAGATGGGAGAGACTGCTCTGCTGTCTCCTAGACAGGAACTATGCCTCTCATAAGCGTGGATGAAGTCTTGGAAGACTGATCATCATCATGCAGCTCTTCCCAGAGATTTCTGGGACCACAGCTCTTAGTGCCATCTGTGGCAGGAAAGCAGGACAGAGAGAGGGGCATGAAGATTGTCACATGAAAGAGATGAATGACTTAGAAAAAAAGTATGTTTGAGTAATGTTCTCCTTCTTGTAGTCTAAGCTACCTTTATTTTGCCTCTGTCTTGCAGAGATAAAAGGACTTTCCATTCTTTTTTTTCCCATTTTTCTTTATTAAGAAATTTTGTACTCACTCTACATACCACTCACAGATCCCACCGCCTCCCTTCTCCCATCTCCCAGCCCTCCTTTCCAAGCCACCCCACATCCCCACATCCCCCAAATCAAGGTCTCCCATGGGGAGTCAGCAGAGCCCGGCACACTGAGCCTAGGGAGGTCCAAGCCCCTTCCCACTGTACCAAGGCTGTGTAAGGCGCCACACCACAGGTACCGGATTCCCAAAAGCCTGCCCAAGCACCAGGGATGGATCCCGATCCCTCTGCCTGGGTGTTCCCCAAACAGTTCGAGCCAAACAACCATCTTCCATATCCAGAGGGCCTAGTCCAGTCTCGTGGGGGCTTCACAGCCACTAGTCTACAGTTCATGGGCTTCCAATAGTGTGGCCAGTCATTGACGTCCCCCCGCCTGCAGAATCCCTCCTCTCTCTCATCAATTGGATTCCCAGAGCTCAGCCTGGTGCCTGGCTGAGGATCTCTGCATCTGCCTCCATCAGTCACTGGACAAAGGCTCTATAATGATAGTTAGGGTATTTGCTAGACCAGAGTAGACCAGTCCAGGCACCGTCTGGACCACTGCCAGCAGTCCAAGGTGGTGTCATCCTTACGGGTTCTTGAGAGCTTCCCCAGCACCCTGCCTCTTCCTATTCCATTCTTATCCTAGCACTTGAGAAACCAAGCCCTAGCTGGTGAAGGCATTGTTATGCGATTGACTGTCTTCCTAGATAAAAGGAGAAAGTAGGGCTATCACGAAACATTTTCATCTCTTACACTGGCTGCTGACTCTAGTGGGTTGTTAGTGCTGCTCTTAGTGATACTGTCTGTGAAAGGCATCAGCTACATGTTGGGTGTTCATTGTGTGTGGTCTTTAAACATCACTGCAGGTAACCTCTAAGGAGTGGATGGTACTTCATCATCATCTTTCACATGAGAAATGTGTCTAAATCTGTACAGCTGAGTGGATGGTGTTTCTGGATACGCAGTAAAACTGTTTAGTGTTGATCAAGGCAGTCTCGCCAAACTTGCTAATATTCAAAATTCTTATTACCATTAGGCATTCCCAAATTTTTTAAAAGTTAGTTTTACTAGGCAGCAAGTTAGATATCATCAGGGAAGGAGGTCTTTGAAGATGGAGCCTCTCCTCTTAACCAGCAGCTTGTTAAACCAAAATGAAATTTCAAAACTCTGTTTATTGATCAGAGGAATGGGTTCTGAATCATAGTCCTCAGTCTTGATGGAGATGCCATTCTGAATTCTCGAGAAGGCCATTCATTGAGACCTTCCTAAGCCTTACAAGCACATGATCTAAGGACTAGAGAGATGGAGCAGTGGTTAAGAGCACTGGCTGCTCTCCCAGGGGTCTTGGTTCAATTCCCAGCACCCACATGGCAGCTCACAATCATCTGTATCTCCAGTTCTATGGGATCCAGTGCTCTCTTCTGGCCCCTGTGGGCATCAGGCATGCACATGGGGCACAGATATGCATGCAGGCAGACACGTATGCCCATAAAATAAAAACAAATCTCAATAATTTGATCTATAAGAGGTTTTCTTAAAAAATATGAATACAGTTGTCCTTTCAAAAGAAAGTCAATCCAAATGACCCTGTCAATCACCTGGATAGGTGTAAGTCCCTCGAGAAAAGCTGCCTTGGCTAGAGGTTTTATAAGCAGGCTAAAGCCTTCCTGAAATATAAGTCAGATTGAGTTACTATACCAGGCATACATTTCCTCCTGTGAAGTGGACCTTAAATCCAATCAGAAAGCTGTTAGTTACCTCCATTACACAGCTTGCCAGTCAGTCATTATTATAGCCCACAGAAGTCTTAGCTGGCTGAGACTATTGATTAATCTCCCCCCACCCTCCACACACACACACACACCCAGCATCCTGCATAGCACCTTCTGGTACTGTGAAAGCTATGACCAACGTGTGTGCTGTCTTGAGCAATAGAGCCTTACTATCCAGTTTGGGTGGGCAACTGTATCAGTTACTTTTCTATTGTTGTGATAAAAACACCATGACCAAGACAACATAAAGAAGAAAGCATTTACTTGGGCTTATGTTCCCAGAGAGATAAGAGTCTGGTGGCACAAATCGAGGCAGTAGACGGCAGTCATGGGGGCAGGAACAGTTCTGAGGTTACATCTCGAACCACAAACTGAGAGCTGAGAGTGAACTGGGAATGATGTCAGGCTTCGGAAACCTCAAAGCCCGTTCCTAGTAACACACTTCCTCTAGCAAGGCCATACCTTCCAAACGGCAGCAGCAACTGGGGACCAGGTGTTCAAATATCCAAGACTATGGGAGACATCTCATTCAAACCCCCACAGCAACTAAAATCAATGCCAATCGCCTGTATTGTTTTTGGGGGGTTTCTGGGAACCATCAACCAACAACTCAAAGGGAGTTGCCCACATCTGACACTGGGCTTTTTATTTGGAACCTATGGCTTCTGAGAGGAGCATTATCCCCTGTATAGGGTAAATCCAATTTAATATATATTTAAAATCCATACATACACACACATACAAATGTTCAGGAAGCTTATAAAATAGTAGGTTTTCATATATCTTTTTCAAATGTACTCAGTGTTATTATTTCTCTATCTCTCCCCATTCTTCTATCTGGCCAGGAACTGGAGGCAAGGGAGGTCACAGGCTGTTGGGGTGAATCGACTGCTATTACTTTGCTAAATGGACACAGTGTCAAGCAGCCTTCTAAGTATGTGTCTATGTACCCATAGATCACGGCAGCTCTTAGTACTCACCCGAGGAGCATCTTTGTGCACTGGGTGGTGGTTGCTTCAGACGCTTACAGCTGGTCAAAATGCAGAGAGTAAGTCTGCAGAGTGCTCAGCTGTCTACATCATTATCCTCCCCTCTCTTCAAGGCCCAGAAATACTGGGGAAGGTTATAAATGCTAAAGGTTGTGCTTTGTGAGCAAAACAATGTTTTCTGGACATGACAGAAGCGTTGCATTCACAGAACCTTGTACAAAACCGAGCCAGTCAGCATTCCAGCATGGATGGGGGAAGGGACTTGTGAGGCTCCATCCCTAGCTGAGGAGATGCTGACAGTTGTGGAACGCTAGGGCAGGGACAATCTGTTTTCTTTATGAATGTGGCCTCTGAAAGGTTGACCATGGAGGTCATGGAGGAATCACACCTGTGGTGGTATTGTGTTCCCCAAAATATTGTGCACCCTAATAAACTTATCTGGGGTCAGAGACAGAACAGCCACTAGATACAAAGGCTAGAAAATGGTGGCACTCACACCTTTAATCCTAGCATTCCAGAGGCAGAAATCCATCTGGGATCTCTGTGAGTTCAAGGCCACATTGGAAACAGCCAGGCTTGGTGACACTCGCCTTTAATCCCAGAAAGCAAGCCTTTAATCCCAGGGAGTGGTGGCAAAAACAGAAAGATATATAAGGCGTGGAGACTAGAAACTAGAAGCATTTGGCTGGTTAAGCTTTTAGGTTTTGAGCAGCACAGTTCAGCTGAGAGCCATTCGGATATGAGGACACAGAGGCTTCCAGTCTGAGGAAACAAGATCAGCTGAGAAGTTGGCCAGGTGAGGTAGCTGTGGCTTGTTCTGTCTCTCTGATCTTCCAGCATTCACCCCAATAACTGGCCCCTGGATTTGATTTTATTAATAAGACTCTCTAAGATTCCTGCTACACACACCCATGTGCTATGGACAGCATATTAGATTCTAAGGTTACTTAAAAAGAGATAGAAACAAGGATGTGAAGTTAGAAAGGAGCACATGAAGGGAGGTGCAGAGTCTAGGAAGAGTTCAAGCAGAAAGTGGTAGAGGGTGAATGTGATCAAAGTACATTGCATACATGTATATAATTTAATAATAAAATATATAATATAATATTCAATATATATCCATCAAGTACAGTTTTGCTGCCCATATACCCCATATATTCTTGGATGTGTGACCTTCTACTGGTGTGTAGTCAATCCACCAGGGGTCACACCTTTGAAACTATTCATTGCCAAAACTTCCTTAGTTAAGGGTAGGAATTCCTGCCTACATACCGTGTCCATGCTGGCATTTTGTTTGGTTCAAGCGTTCACAGGTCTTGTACATGCGATGTCAACCGTCGTGAGTTCATACATGCGACTGCCCTCGGTGTCCTGAGAGCACTGTTTCTTTACAGTCATCTACCTCCTCTGCCTCAGACACTCTTTCCACCCGTTCTTCTACAGGGACCCCGAACCCCGGACAGAGGAGATAGGATATAGACGTCTCATTAATGACTGAGCACTCCAAAGTCTCTCATTCTCTGAACCTTGACCAGCTGTGGGTCTGTTATAATTGCCCTCTATGTCCCCCCAAAGCTTCTCTGGTGGATATTGAGAGGAGCACTGATCTATCTATGGGTAAAATAAGTCATTAGGGGTCAGCACACACACACACACACACACACACACACACACACACACACACACACAAATTAATCTTTAAAAAGAAAAACAAAACAAAGCCACCAAAGTTATCTTAAAAGGTTATTAAAATAATCTTCCTTTTCCCACTTGATGAAAAGCTGACGTTTGTTGCTGCGGGCCGCAGGAATATATCCTAAGAACTCAGCTGGTTATGGCAAAGTCACTACCTGGAGGAATCAGGGAATTCCTCCAGAGGAAGCCAAATCCCAAGGAGTTTTTGGTGTTACTTGGCTTGTTATATATCAGCTGTATTCTGTTATGGAAATCATATGTGCCTTCATAGTTTTCCCAATTGACTTTTCCCTAAGAAGGGCTAACAGTGTGGACTGATCACTCTCTGGACATACACATTCCAGGAATTTGGAGAACAGCCTCAGGAAAGGCTTTTTCTGGCATCAGATATCTCCCTTAGCCACTTTCAAGGACTACAGGACACACTGCCCAGGGGTGCGCCCAACTTCTGAGGACTAACAATGATAGCAGCCCACAGGCAAGTCTCTTGACTTAAGGTAAATTCCACAAGGAGACACCGCCTTGGAGAGGTGGACGTTAAGTAATAGCTTTACACAATTTAGCTCGGACCCTCCCTTTTATAGACCGGGACTTCCAGGGCACAGGATGGAGAAGAAAAAAGAGAATGGAAGAACTAGATGGTTAAGAACTTGAGAGGAACAAACTGAGATGGGGAAAAACTAGATTGAAGGGCTAGAAGAGAGGACTAGAGGAACGAGATGGAAGATGAGGAAGAGTCAGATGGGAAAGCCCTACCTGGGTAAGAACAAGGTGAAAGGGACCTAGATGAGGCAGAATTAAGATAGAACTTAAGAGGGAACAGTAGATAAACAGAGAGAAATCAGGCAAGAAAGGAGCTAGGCACGAGAACAGAACTGAAGCTGTGTATATGTGGATGTTATGCCAGAGGAATTAAAGCAAGTGGACTATAGAGCTCGGTGTGCTGAGATTCTATTTCCTGAAAATAGTCCTCGCCGTTAGTAGTTCTCTCTCCTGAGCCCCTGGGATGTATAATATTAAGGCTGGTCCCTCTAATATTATACAAGAGTTTGTATGTCAACCAGCGAAGCACACAGCAGCAGCAGACCAGGATGCGCTGAGCTGGATTTTACTGAGGCAGACATGGTGGGGTTGCAGCTGTGGAGCTGGTTGCTCAGGATTGAAGCATCCCCTTGTGGGAGGGAGGGAGGGAAGGGGGGTACAAGGGACAGGAGTTCATAAGGTTCCTGAGGCCCTTCCCGAAGGTACAGCAGTAAGTCAGTGCTGGGGAGAGAAGTGGAGCAGCAGAGGGTGGGAAGGAGCGTAGGGAATGCCAGCGACTCAGCTACGGTGGGTTGTCATGGTGACACAGCTGTTTGTAAGTAACCCCTCACATGTCGTAGCCAACAACAATACAATTTTGGGTTCAGAATCCAGCTGGATTTTGATGAAGGTTTTTTGTTTTTTTTTTTTTTTGGGGTGTGTGTGTGTGTGTGTGTCTGTTAGTTCTCTATTTGGGCTTGAATACATACTTGTTCAGTCTTCTCAGGAAGAGTCATACAACACCTGTAAAAATACAATGCAACACCACTCTGCCTACAAAATTTTTTTATTATGTAAAAGTAGTTTTCGTAAAATACACTATTTGTGATAACATGTAGTGGTTTTATTATTCTTAAATGTTACTATTTTAAAATTTCTATTTTAAATATGAATATTCTCCATATAAACAAAAGCTCTTTGAAATTCTGCAATTTCTGAATGTGCAAAATACATGAGCTGCCAAAATTTAGCTAGTTCAGACTGTTTGCAATATTTGTAATTAAAAGGATACAATAGACAACCTTATATATCCCTATGAATGGACTCATTTCTGTAGGTTACCTTACCTTGCTCTAGAGGAAAGCGTATCAGTGCTTTAAAATTTTTTTAAATTGCATTTATTTACTTATTGTGTATATGTGTGTGTGTGCATATGTATATATGGTTGCGTGTCTGCTACAGCACACACTTAGGGATCAGAGGACAACTTGCAGGAGTCGATTCTCTCCCTTCACCCTGTACGTCCCAGGAATTAAACTTGGGTTGTCAGGGTGGGCCTTTGCACACTCAGCCATCTTGATGGCCCATATGTATATTTTTTCCAGTGTATATTTATTAGTTACCACTTATCATATAATAAATATTTATCACCGACAATTATAACTTAGTTATTATAAATATATATTATTTAAGGATATAGAAACAAAAAGAAGAAAATGGGATCTAGTCTCTTTACTTAAATCCTGTGGGATGCTGTTTTTAGGGGAAAAGATCACATATGTACAAGGTTAGGAAATGCAAATAGTTCAAAGAAGTATAAAACAGCACACCTGACTTTCCTCCATTTGCTTCTGAAGTAATAAGACAGCCATAACTAAGAGTTGTATGTGAGCTGGGGTTTAGCTTGGCTGGTCTGGGGCAGGACCTTGGAAATCTGCGAGCTGATAGTCCCCTCCCATCTCCTACTCTTCCCTCTGTGCTTTTGGTCTTGAAGGAGGATGAAACAGGCCAAATAAAGGTCATTCACTTTGGGGTGCTCCTTGAATGATTAACATGCCTAGGTGAAGAAGGGTATGAATCTGACCCCAAATTTTAAACAAAAGAGATAGCTTTCTCTTGCTTTATCATCCACTGGTCATCAGTAGGTCTAACTAAAGAGTCAGTGCCTTTTGCAAATGAAATTTCTAGTATCTGTTCCCAATCATTTTTATAAAAACAAACAAACAAACAAACAAAAAACCACTTGTCATTATTTCCTAATAATATCCTTAGATGAATCTGATCTCGAACTGATTTAGGCCCATCATAAGAATCATGAAATGCTTTATCTTAAATTGTAACCTCTACTTCATTAAATGAGTGGGTCCTTACGTGTCTTTTACTTGTGCTTGTAGACAGAGATGCAAGTAAGCACTTTAGCTATGTTTTGAAACAATTTTAAATCTATACTATCAAAGTAAAGTGAACTAAATAGGATATACTTGTATTATTAATTAACAAATATACATTATTTTTTCTTTAGTTTCAAAATGATTTATCTTGTATAAATTTACAAAGTGATTTCCCAGTATCTACTAAGCAAAATCAGACTGATTATGTGGTGTGTTTGGTATTTGGATGATCCACCATCATCATTTGTTGGAAACATCATCTATTGGTTATTAACTCAAGTGCAAAGGGAAGCCTGGGTCTCCCCATACTGGTTATACTGGTTTCTTGTCTTGGTAGGTAGGGAAATGGTTGCTAGTAGATGGAGAACCACAGGTTTCAATTTAGAGTCTGTATTTAAAAGAAAAAAAAAATATGTGTAGCACAGTTGAGCTGTCAGGAAAGAAACAAAGCTACTGCAGACTCGAGAGAGATTTTCAGCATACTAGGTCTCAGCTCACTCTCTGGAGGTGTGTGCTCATTTTTGAATGAACTCACAAATCCAAATGGGATTGAAGGCAGCAAGGAATGGACAGGGCTAAGCAACATCGCTTTTGAGAAACAGGAAAAGTCCTGTGCAGCCTCCAGCCCTCTGCATGGCACAAAGACAAATCAGCAATGGAGGTAGAGTTGGGAACAGATAATGCCCATGGAAAATGTGGACTTTGAAAGAAAACTGTCATTCAATAATGGTGTTTGAAAACTTGGAAAAAATAATCACAGGTATATTATAGTGATGAGAAGTAATTGCAAAAATATCAGCTCAATCCCATCTTTCTTTTCCTTCCTTCCTTCCTTCCTTCCTTCCTTCCTTCCTTCCTTCCTTCCTTCCTTCCTTTCTTTCTCTCCTTTCTTTCTTTTTCCTTTTTACAGTGCTAAGTATTAAACTCAGGGCCTTGGGTCTACTAAGCAAGAGCTCTACAGTGACTGAGCTATATCCCCAGCCCTTGGTGCTTTGAGACAGGGTCTAATTGTGTAGCTAAAACTGGAACTCTAGCTTCTCCAGCCTTAGCCTCTAGAGTATTGGGATTAGAGACTTGCTCCAGAACACCCAGATCTGCTTTAGCAAACACATACTGTAAAAATTAGAGGTTAAGAGGAAGTTTCTTTAATAGGTAGATTTTTTTATTTGCTTACTTATTATTACTATATTATTATTATTATTATTATTATTATTATTATTATTATTATTATTATTGACAGGATCTCACATAGCCCAGGCTGGCTTCCAATTCTGGTATAGCTGAAGCTGGTCTCAAACTCCCAATCCTCCTGCCTCTAGCTCCCAAGTGTTGGGATTACAGATGTGCCTCATCACACCCTGCTTTGGCTCAACTATCTTTTTTTTTCAAAAATTAAAAAAAAATGTTTCTATGTGTATTGGTGTTTTGCCTGCCTGTGTATCTGTGCATCATGGGTGCCTGTTGCCCAAGGACGTCAGAAGAGGGTGCTAGATCCCTGAGAACTGTGGTTCTAGACAACTGTTATCTGCCCCGTGGGTGTTGAGAATCAAACTCAGGTTATCAGTAGTGTAGAGTAGGCAGTGCTCTTAACCTCTGAGCTATCTCTTCAGCTCTGGGTTGGCTATTTTATCTATACTGTCTATCCAAGTCTTCATGAGAACACAATCATGGCCTATTTTACTTTTCAGGAAACAGGCTGAAGGTGTTAGGTCCTTGCCAAACTTACATAACTATTAAGGGTTAGAAATTACTGAAGTGTTGTGTCTTCAAACCTATGCTTGAAAAGGAGAGGGGGGGAGGGGGAAAGGGGGAAGGGGAGGGTGAGAGGGAGAGGGAGAGGCAGGGGGAGAGAGAAAGAGAAAAGAAAGAAAAAAAAGAGCACCGCCCCTTTCCCTTAAACTACATCCATGGTACCTCAGAAGAAAGACTTTAAAAGAGCTGAGATGCCAGGCCGGCAGAGTGGTCTGCACCTCTGGCTTGGGAGAGCACTTTCAAAGTTCATGAAAGCCCCAGACTGGTGGGTGAGAACCAGACTGCTGCCTGTAAGAGCATCAGAGAGACTAGGGAAGAAAACCAAATAACTGTTTGACGTTGAGTTTTCTTGTCTATGTTTTATAGCACCCAGAAAGACAGGTCAAATGATGCTCTCAAGAAGGCAAGTGCTCATTCTTCAAGATTGTTACGTTATAAATATCTGATTTGTTGACATTTTAAAAAAATTTACTTCCAAACACTAATTCTCAGACTTAAAAAATTAATTCATTGATTTCATTTTTAGTGAAAATAAAATTTTTTCATGTATTGCTTCATTTCTGAACCCACAATCTGTTGCACTCTGACCTCTTACTATGTGTTTTATGAAGTCACCCAATTAACAATGACTGCAATTGACAACAAGCTCTGGGATGCTAGCTTATTTTTCGAGAGACACTTTACATTTCCTCTGGTGTCTGACAACAGAAAGGGATAATATAGGAAATAGTTTTAATGAAGAAAAAGAGAAAGAAAAAAGGCAGCGTATAACTGATAGAGCCCTAGGTTTGGGGAGATGGTTTCTGGCTGGGTTCCTAGAGCCGGTTATTGGCTGTTTAGTACTGATTATACTTGCTGGCTGATGCATATTTTATAAGGCAGGAGGGAGAAGTGAGATCTTATTTTGGATGTCTGCCAAGTCTAAATCTCTTCCCTTGATGTTCTGGCTCAGCTTGCAGTTGCCTGTGGCCGATCAACTTAACCTAGGGTGCAGACTCAAACTCAGTGTTTTATTTCTCAAACTCTTTCGGCTGGTGTCTGATTCCTGTGAACAGGACCGTGCATTTTGCTCCAGGCACTCAGACTTTTAAGCTGCGACCGCAAGCACTTCTCTTAGACATTAAGCTGTGAACCGGTCAGCAAACATGCAGTTAATCCTACAAAACCCCGTGCTGTGGCACCAGCATTTATCATTACATCAAGGAAATGCTGCTGCTTTGTAAAACTGGTAATGTATTTAATGTGCCTGAGATGAGGGGGGTTCAGAACTTAGTCTTCCAGGCACTCAGGACTTGAAACTTCACTCTGTTCATTGTGTTAGCCTCCTTTTGCCTAACCCTGTAGACCTTGTTCCTGCAATGTCCCATATGACATAGCTTCTTAGAGCCACTTAATGCTATTCACTTAGAGGAGAGCTGCAAATGACTTCTCCTGATCTGCGTGCACTTCCTTACCGGACAGCTCCCATGCACCCTTCCATCTTTGTGTGACCCCTTATTCCTTGTAAATGCCTCTAACCTTCCATCTTTTGAAATTCTCCTGGTCTCCATGAGTCTGGAGGAAGTCTTAATTGCCTTTCACAAAGCCTACCACATGTTCCTTCACTGGATAAAGACATTCTGGAATTTTCTTGTGATAACATGTTCCAATCTGTGTTGTAATCACATAGTAATCTTCCTGTCTCCCCTTATTGGAGTTCTGGGGTTACAGATGCACCCTGCTGTCATTTCGATAGGATGCTAGTCCTTAAGGGTTGAGATGTGGATTGCTATTTCTGGACAGTTGGGAGTGAGGTAGCGCAGTGCACAAGAGTCTTGCTTATAAGTAAAGAATTAGAGTTCATTGTTAGGTGGTGTGTTGCAACTCAGTATCTTCAAGCAGGTAAGGCGAGGAAGGGGGAAAAGGCTGGAGAATAGTCAAGAGATTAACAGAGAGAGATCCCAGGAGGGGAGTGGGAGGGAGGTGATGGATGGAGGAGGGCCTGAGGGGAGGGTGAGACCTGAGTTTGCCAAAAAGAAGACAGGGAGTGAGTAGGAAGACCGGCATTCAGGGAGAGGAAGCTCGGCTGTTTCAAAATAAAACTTCTTCAAACTTATGGTGGTGTTTCTTTGAAAATTTCCCATCTCAAGGCTTTGTGTGGTGACTAACGCTCTCCTGATAATTAGTTACTCTGGATGAATTCTTACCCTATATTCCCATGCTGCTGTGATTGCTAGAGGTCACCACTGAACTTATCTCAATTACAGCACACGGCAATAGGCCTGCAAACTACCTTTCCCATTTTTTTAACGGCCTTTGTATGTTAAAGTTTTGGTTGCCAACACAACCTGGAGCTGACGGTGAGAAATGATTCTACTGACCGGAAATTAGAACCTGGGAAGGAAGTCATCTCAGCAGCCGATTTTCCCCATGGCAGAGCTATGTCTTCATCTGACTCTTTCGCACCGAGCTGTTGTGTGATTTCATGGCCTTCGTCTCAGAAAGAAACGGATGAAAAAGCATACGGTGACACTCGCTGCTCCCTCTGTTAATCAAATCCAGATTCCAAACTGGTGTTTGCAGACAGGCCAGTCCTGGTGGTCATTATTCTACATAAGCCCCCTAAAGCATTATCAGAAAAAGCCTAGAAATGCGTTTTAAAACTACATTTGGTTTTAGGGAAAAGTAAGACATCAAAACATTTTTAAATTGTGAAGCATTGACTGGGTTTTCCATTTGTTAAAATCTTTCTGATACGAATTACACGTAATTTCCTCCTTAAGAGTGTAATACTGCTAATTCTCCCCATATGCGAGCAATTTGTGTTTGACCTTTAACGAATGTCCTCTAGGCAGATGACGGTGCCATCCTAGAGCAATGCCACAGCGTCATTTCACATGCACACAAAGACTTGAAAGCTCCATAAAAATAAACGACCCATGCTACAAGAGACATTAGCCAGCAGAAGAGCTATTTCAGCCCTGTAAACTTCAATGCCCATACATTCAGGAACCTCACTGGGTCACTTGAGTGCTAAATTCATAGGAACAAAATGGCAAATACACATGTTTTATTTGTTACGTTGCCAGCTTTGAATTCTGGGTAAAGGTTAGGCCAGAAAAAGCTACTCAAAGTCACGTGGACAGTGTATATTTAAAGGTAGTGTCTCTTTCCAATGCATGATCTTAGGTGCTACAGACACATTTACCATTAAGCATCATGTATATTTAATAGCATAATGTCTACTTTAGTGTCCTTAAAAGCCTGTAGTCACTTTATAGTTTCCATTATTGAAGAGCCAATGTTCAGTTCTCCTGTAATTTTGTAAAGTGCAGGCAACCCACAAGAGCGTCTAGATTTAGTTTGTAGCCCCATGGGACTATGGTAATTATTATGAAATCATTAATTCTACCTCAGCACTTTCAGCTGTCAGGTACATGTAACAGTAATTGCAGTTAATGAATGTTGCTCAATTTATTAAATGTAAAATGAAAACCAGTATTGTTTCATATGCAGTACTGAAGTATATTAACATTTATCATTTTTGTGTACCATGCTGAATTATCCTGTCCTATATATGATTTATACCCAGAATATATTACCATATATTTCTAGAACCTTATCAAAAAGTGGTCCAGGGACTTCTATCTCTCCAACTAAAAGAGAAATCAAAACAATTATTACCCAAAGTAATATTTAGTCAGCATCTGTGTTTATGTGGCCCACACTCAACTTCTGTTTTGGAGAAACAAGGTTCTTCCTTGGGCTCCCCTCCCTCCACAAGTCCTCACAAGAGTGATGGAAACTTCCAGTTGTTTTCGATGTTCGTCTTGTTTCTTTCTCACAGGTTTTGCCCGTAGAACTTTTGTGGATAGAGAGACACAGCCTGTTCGACGATTTTAAGACACCGGGACCGTCCTTCTCATTTTCAGTTACTCAAAGTAAACCGCATAGACGTTTGCAAGAGCAAAGAGGGTAGAATTTCTGAAAGTGTAGGATGAAACGGTGTCACTTTTAGGATTCCAGAGGCACCTGCTGCCAATAAGTATGCTCTGACCATCTTGCTGTCCAATGTAAACAGTCACAATTAGTTTATACCGGGGAATCATTAACTCTTTGACCCGGGCTTTAATAACCTAGAAATTGTTAAAAAAATAAATAAATAAATAAAAGGGGGTGGTGGTGAGTCACATTAAATCTCAAAATTTTTAAACATGAAAGAATGATTTGAGAAGTATGGAGGGGACCAAGGGGAGGAAGGCAGGGAGGATAGGAGAGGGGAGTGTAATGACGTGTGTGTGTGTGTGTGTGTGTGTGTGTGTGTGTGTGTGTGTGTGTATGTGTGTGTGTGTGTGTGTGTGTGAAAAAGCCATAATGAAGTACATCACTTTGTAGGCTAATTTAAAAAAAAAATTAAAGAACTTTTTAAAAAAGAAAATAGCACGTGCACTGTTGATACTTCCAGTATTTCCCAGAACCAGAAGTAAACTTTCTTTCAAGTACTATCCCCACGGGATAGGAATCCAGGAACAAAATAACAGCATCAGCAATAAGCTGACATTTTCTAAGATACACAGAAAGCTTGTCATCTGCAGAACAGAATTCAAGGGACGATTATACCCTATGAAAATCTATGTTAAAGATGGCTTCCCTTTAAAGAATGCTGTAACCGGGGTTATTTTTGTGTTTTTATAGCTAATGGGGAAAACATTCTGAAATCTCCCGCAACATAACAGAATTGAATATTTATCCCGGAGTTTGTTATGAAAACCAGAGCAGAAGAAATCATCAGAAATGCACTGTAGTTATTAAAAGTAGAAATGCATTTAAAGACCACGATATGTATAATTGATAGCACTCAAGGAAGTTGCTGTGGCAAGGAGAAAACGGTCCTCAAAATTTGCGTATTTTCCAAAAATAATAGTGAAACAGTTTTTGGTTGAGGTGACAGCTTGTGGTAAAGCACTTGCACAAGTGTAAGGGCCTAAGTTCAAGTCCCCAAGACCCAAGTAAAATTCAGGTATGGTAGCAGGCACTTACGATTACAGCATACCTGCAGGGAGATGGGGGGCAGGGACAGGACCATCCCAGCTAACTTGGCTTATGCTATGGTGAATGACAAAGAGACACTTTCTCAAACAAGGTGGAAAGTGAAGACTAACACCCAAGATTGTCCTCTGACCTCTACGTGTGCAGTGGCATGTCCATGCCCAAAGTCACACACACACAAACATGCACACATACCATACATACACATTATACAAATATACAGGATGATTTTTTTTAAGTGTCATGGAACTGGAAAAATGGCTCAGCAGTTAAGAGCACTTTGTGCTCTTACAGTTTGGTTGCCAGGACTCACACCAGGCAGTTCATAACTGCTTGTAACTTCAACTCTAGGAGATCTGAAGCCCTCTTCTGACCTCTTCCAGCCTTTGCACACATGGAACACACACACATATACATACACACAAATAAATCAATAAAACTATGAATCTTATTTTAAAAAAAGACGTGCAACAGTTTTGTAAAGCAATAAATTAGTTACAAATTACATACATAATGATGGTTTTAGACAAAAGCTTATCATATACAACATGTACCTATGCACATATGTATTGCATGATCTAATACCTATTTTCATAAAATGTAAGTATGCCATTTAACTGATCTCAAAAATTAATTCCTCCTCACAAAGAAGAAAGTGGGCTGTCTTTCAGCAAATGCTGTTGTTATAGCTAACACTGGGAAAACTGCACTGTACCTCAGAAATCGTTTTAGTCATCTGTCTGCAGAACTCGGGGTCATATTTTGCTTCTTGTAGATGGGCAGTTAGTACCTCTTTCAAAATACGATTGACAGTGGCCACGGGAAAATGTTTCGTGGGACCTGGAGATAAACATGGAATTTCTTTAGAAGTCATTTCTAACCACATCCACCTACCTAATAAGGTTCATAAAAACAGCACTGAAACCTGAAGCCCTTCAGTAATCTGGGTGAACTCCAGCTAAGGAAGGTACAAGTCTGAATGCGTGTCAGGCTTTTCTGAGCGAAGGAGGGGTAATAAGCTCTGAATTTACCAGGCTACCTACCGAGTGCAGTGAGTTCTGCTGATCTCAGTACCACAAGCTCTTCCTCGTCAATTGCCAGTGCTGGTGGCTGCTTACTTCAAAGCCTCAACACTTTTCTAATTGACTCCTCAGTGTCTACACCCCACCCACACCATTCTGGTCCATCACACTGCAGTCAGAAAATTTGCTTGGAAAAACCTAGATCTTAAAATGGCAATTTCCTTATAGTTGTGTGCCTACTGGTCCTGTGACCTTGTTTCAGCCACCATAACTCCCCACATGCATGCTGCTCCAGTCTCATGGGCTCCAGCTGTCATTTAAAGATGCTTATGTGTCCTTACCCTTGCCCACTCTTTCAAATGGAGCACCATTCCCCATCTGTTCAGTTAAGAACTATCTACTCAAGTTTCAATTCTGGCGCAAACGTCTTTTCCAGGTTCTCTTCCCTCTTGTATCTCACTGGAGGCACAAAACACCTCTCACGTCTCCTGGGTAAACTAGGGTGGAGGGGGGATGGGGAGGTGAAAATTTGAGGGTGCAAGAGGCGGGTTGGGGGCTGGACAGAGGTGGGGAGTAACAAAAGAAACGTTCCGATGGGGGCACATTTCAGGGTTAGGGAGAAACCTGGTGCTAGGGAAACTCCCAGGAATCCACAGGGATGACCCCAGCTAAGACTCCTAGCAATAGTGGAGAGGGTGCCTGAACTGGCCATCTACTGTAATCAGATTGGTGACTACCCTAACTGTCATCAGAGAGCCTTTATCCAGTAACTGGTGGAAGCAGATGCAGTTAATTAATAATCAACCAAAACCAAACAACATCACAAAGAAAACACCTCTCACTTATTCCAGACACATGGGTCCTCTGGATCCGAACCCACTTGAAAACAGCTAAGGCATACCTGCAATTCTCTCCAGTGAAATCGAAGTAAGATCGGGACCAGTGAGCTGGCGCAGGAGGTAATAGTGCTTGCTGACAAGACTGATAATCTGAGTTTAACCCCTGAGATCCACTAGGTGGAAAGAAAGAACCAGCTTCTAAATGTCCTCTGGCCTCCCTGTGAGAGCTGTGGTGCACCCTGCAGGCTTGTGTGCTCAAATGTATACACAGGAATCAATGTAATAAACATAATAAACTGCTAAAAATTTGAAAAGAAATGTAAGCAAGACAGGCTTTTATCCCCATGAGAGTCTAATTTGATGCTCAGGGATAATATCTGGTTTTAGTGGACTTAAACATTTTATAGATAATAATCACTGCACAAATAATAGTTACTGTTTACTGATCATATGCTATGTGTTGGGGACTGTAACAAGCATGTATTTACCTTATGATATCTTTCTGTAGATCTTTGAGGGGACTCTCACAGTTATATCTGTCCCACAGATGGGAAAATAGAGGTGGAAGCCCAGAATCACATAGTAACAGAACTAGGAACGGATGCCCAGATTTATCTGGCTTTAAAATTTATATTCTCAACCACATCTCATCCATATTTGGATCAAAGCGTCAGATAAGTAAGCTTCAGCCTGGTATCCCTGGAATTAGCTGCATTTTCCTTCTGTGATCTGCCCAGGCAACTACATGGCATATACAAAGGTGCCACGGCTTGGTGTGTAGAGGCTGGATTATTGTTGAATCGATAAAGAGGAAGAGTTTGAATCAAGAATGCTATCCAATTCTCTTTTAGTAGTTAACATTATTCATATGCCTATGTCACATAGGGGCTAAGGGAAAAAGGTGAATTAGAGTTAGGACAATTCCTAGATTTAATGGAAGTCCCCTCTGGGATGTCTAAGAGAGAAAGAGAAGTCACAAGCGATAGGGTTGTTCCCTTTCACCAGAAGAAGCATGCCACCCCAGGCCTGAGCAATCCAGAAGGGAGCTCAGATTAGATCCCAGGAGGGCTGCATGGACATGGCTCCCTTAAGAGCCCAATGTCCCTTGGCTGAGAGATGTAACCAGTCTGAGATGAAGCCATGGCAGGGAGCCAGGGAGGTAACCCCCAGGCCTCACACCCCTTTCATGCCTGCTGAAGTTTCGTTGGCTTTCCTCGAGAGAAGTTTACGGACTATGACTGTAGTCCAGTGAGGTCAGCCTCCTAAGGCTCATTAAAGAGAATTTTTATTTTGATGATATAAGAATGGTTGAGTTCAATTTAAATCGGGGTGGGAAAGTCAGACATGGTGGTGCATGCCTATAATCTAAGCACTGGGAAGGTGAAGACAGGACGATCAGGATTTCAAGGCCAGCCTTGGATACATGAGTGTGAGAGCAGCCTGGGCTGTGTGAGACTCTGTTAAAAAGGGGGGGGGGTAATCAGGTGGGAAAGGAGTAAGGAAAAGAAAAGGTGATACAATGACTCTAACAGCTAAAACATCTGTTCAGCAGAAATCTCAAGCAGTTACCAACATGTGGATGACTGGTCCTGATCCCAGGGGCCAGAGACTATCAGAGACAAATTCCCCTATAGAAAGCTCCCAGGTGCCCACAGGTCTTTCTGTCACCTTCCTATGGATTTGTATAAGGTGTTCATTGTGTTCTACCCTTTAACTGAGGAGCTAGGGTAGTTGATGTCTTCTCAGGGGAGGGACGTTCTCTTTTCTTTAAGGATAGTTTACCATGCTCCACAGGGTGGTCCCCCACACAGGAGTACATGGACAGCACATATTGGAGTCAATGGGTTATTGGGGTTTGGGGTGGAGGTGGACCTGGGAGGAGGTTAGGGGAAGGAAGGAGTTGGCAATTAAGCTGATCAAAATACAACGACTGATGATATTCTCCAAGACTTAATAAAATATCTTTTTTTTTTTTTTTTGCTTTCCGCCTTTCCTGGAACTGGCTTTGGAGACCAGGCTGGCCTCGAACTCACAGAGATCTGCCTGCCTCTGCCTCCCGAGTGCTGGGATTAAAGGCGTGCGCTGCCGCCGCCCAGCAATAAAATATCTGTAAAAAGATTTCTACCTGCATACTCGAGGGAAGTCAAATTTGAAGGTGACTTTCCCCTTTGTGTTGAAAACATTGAAAAATTGTGCCACTTGGTCTGGGCTACATTAAATGGATTCTGTCGTTCAGAGAGATGCCCCATCCTTTTCCATTCCCACTCCTCCCACCAAGCACTCGTATCACGTGACCTTACTTGCCAGGATTATTCCCAGGGTACCCGTTCTGCCTCGCGTTAACCCACCTGTCCTCATTATTGCTTTCAGAAAATGGGTAATTCTTCTAGTGCAGATATATTGGTCAGCACAGTGCTCTCCTGCCTCCTCCCACCCACGGGAGCAGCATCTACCCTCTAAACTGATCCTCTTCCTCTTGTCGTCATGGAACAGGGAACTCTGTCACTGCCACCCATGAGCCCAAGGGTGGAGCACAGGTGATTGGCTCAGGGGTGACACAGCTCTAGGTTGGGCCCAAACAGCCCTTCCTTAAAAGTTTTATTTCAAAGTAGAAGTAGGTGTAAAAACAAACCAGCCTCTTGCTTGTAGGGAAAGCTGTGATTTTTAACCCGTAGGAACTGCCAGAGGCTGTGTTTCCTCCAGGTTGGAAGGAAGGCAGAAGTAGGGAAGGAAGCCTGGTTCCTAGTAGCTCCCAGGGTCTGCTGCTGTACCAAGTCCTTTCTGAACACTGCACATCCCTTTAGCTCACAAACATGATTCTGTCTTTAAAACTGTTTTCCTATATAGCAATGAAAACTCATTCTTTATATCCCAGTGGTCTTTTCCCTACCCATCCGGAATCATCTGTCACCACGCTCAGATTGAGCCGCTGACATTCAAAGAGACAGAAACAAGGCAAGACAAGCTCCCGAAGCTTCTTAGAGTGACGACGAATGCAATCAAAAGATCTGAAAAATGAGAATAAAACTTAAAAAGAAAAAAAAACTAGATTAAAGGGAGAATTGCAAAACCAACAAACAGTGCCACAACTTCCCCCAACAGGGCTAACAGGAATTCCTCTAAGTCTGGCCTGGTGGCACAAGCCTGTCATCCCACACTTGGGAGGTGCGGACTGGAGGGTCAGGACTTCAAAGTGTCCTTGGCAATGTAGTGAGTCTGAGGCCAGCTGCAGCCATCGGAGACTAAAACGAAACCAAGAAGGAGTTACTTCACATTATTTTGTGCTAGGGTTTAAGGAGATAAACTATATTTTAAAAGTTTAGAACAGCGCATACCAAGTCACGAAACACTCCTTAGACAATGATTGAGGTTGCTGTCTCTTGAAAGAAGGGGTAGAAGAGGATTTGTCAGGGCTCAAAGGCTGCAAGATGGCAGAGGATGTAAGTGGGACGCTTGATGGCCCCGCACAGGAAGGACCCTGAGGGATCAACAGGTTCCGGCAAAGAAAACTTGACACCAGAGATGGGGCTTGAGAAACTCATAGAAACTGAGCCCGAGTCTTTCTTCCCTGCTTTCTCTGCCTCCTTCTCTTCCTTCCTTCTTCCCTCCTTCTGCCCCTCATTCTCACATTACCAGGTGCAGAACCTAGTCCGTAAGTTATGGGAATCACTCTTCCTCCTCCTGCCACCAATCAACAGTTTCCATCATACTGGCCTCATTTACTGTCTGTCTGTGTGGTGGCAAAGTTGGCTACTATGGTGAGTGTTCTTCACTGCCAACTTTCCTGGGCTTGGGCTCACCTAGTAAGCACATCTCTAGGCGTGTCTTTGAAGGCGTTTTTCCAGAGAAGATAAATGGAGGAAAGAAGATTCAATCTGAATGGATGACACCATCCCATCGGTTACTGTCCCAGGCTTAACAAAAAGGGGGAAGTAAAAAGCCCTCTGAACACCCGTATTTCTCTTTTTTTCTAACTGATCTGCCCATATGTGAGCAAGCAGCCCCTACAGCTGTGCCTGCCTCATCGTGAACCTTAAACCACAAGCCACACCAACTCTTTCTTCCTTACTTTGTTTTCGCCTATGATTTTGTCACAGTATAAGAAAATAAACTAAAAGCCCTTCACAGATGTGATACTTACAGTCACCATCTCTAAAAAAGTTGCTACCTAATTTTAACCTGAGCTCCAGAAAAAAGCCAGGTGCAGAACCTAGTCCGTAAGTTATGGGAATCACATCGAATAAAACAAGAGGCCTTAGTGCTTAGTGATCCCTGGGAAAGTCCTGCCCCTTTAGCAGCAATTATAGTGAATGGGAAGCAATGGACATACAGCACCAACTCACACAGCGTCCCTACGATCCGCAGACCATCATGTTATTTACACACAAAGCAGCCAAGATTCCAGGGTGCTTTGCCTAAATGCCACCTTCCCGGGTACTGTTGAAACTAGTGTTCAAGCTCAGATTGGATTCCAGAGCCTGTTATTTTCTTCCATCCTCCCCTCTCTGTGGTTAGTGAGCAAAGGTAAGTGGTGCTTTGTCTAAGAAACACAGCTTCCCTTTCCTATTCTTTTTTTCCCCTCATGGACTATATTCATGTTTCACTTCACTTATGGTAGCTGTAATCATTTTGATAAAAAGACAAACACACCATAACTTAAGATGTGTTTAGACGACGCAGATATGATAGCAGTGGTGGAGAGTTCTTAGCCACTGAACCATCTCTCCAGCCTCAATGGTAACAGCCCTTCCTGCTAGATTAAGTCTGCTTTTCAAAGCAGCCAGTCAGCTCTACTAATAACTAAACTGTATTTCCAATACTACTTGCTCTTGGGTTTATTTTGCCTGTGAAAGGTACTCATAGGCCTTTAGTAAAGATTTTCTTATATCAACTTGATGTAGTTCTGGCTGGAGATGGGGGGTTGCCGGATGGTAGCTGTTAGCATTTTGGTTCAAAACGTCAAAAACTCTGAAACTTGATGTGTTTAAAAAAAAAAAAAAAAAAAAAAAAAGAAAGAAAAGAAAGAAACAAAAAAAATTATAAAAACAAAAAAACAATAGGCATTTACATTTAAACTGCTTTGTCTTGTTGCAATGGGATTCCAGAATTTTCTTCAGCACACTTTACTCAAAGTCACAGGCTGCCAGTGAGTAAGAACCTTTGGTTGATAAGCCAGGCGGTGGTGGCTCACACCTTTAATCCCAACCTTCAGGAGACAAAGATGTGGATCCCTGAGATTGAGGCCAGCCTGGTCTATAAAACAAGTTCCAGGACAAGTCAGGGCTACACAGAGAAAACCTGTCTCAAAAACAAAAACAAAAACAAACACCCCAAAAGCAAAACAAAAAAAGATAGAAACGTTGGTTGAAAGTTGGAGAAAACTTGACCCAAACTCAGGTCGCTGACTGACAGGGCTGAGGGCCAGCACCGGGACTTGGGCACGCCACTAAAGCATAATGGACGGTCGGAACATTGACTGTCCACCACGAGCAATGCGAAATGCTACCAGACTAATTCTGGGGCCTGTGGTATTGGAGTGGGGGTGCCAGTCAGCCACCACAATAGTCACATCATGTAAATGCACCTCAAGTTACAGTGTGCTTGTTCTTCTTTTATCTAAGTAATTACAGCTTCTCAAAATGAACTGAGACTGTGGCCCATGAGAGGGAAGGAAGGAGAAGCAGTGTTTCTTACTCCAATAGTGTTGGGATCATTGAAGAAAACTGGTGATAAGGCCTAGCAGGGTAGGCTGATGGGTTATAATTTTCCTGGGGCTAACAGGCCACAGGTGGAATTACCCTGGCCCACAGAGTCCTTCTTTGCTCTTTGGTAAGTCTCTATGGAATTTATGTAGGTTGGCAATTATTTATGAATTCAGATAATCATAGGTAGGCATACACTTAAAGAAAACAAGTAGGTCTGTGAAGAAATGAGAGTGGGAAAAGGTATTTGTCGTGGACTCCACCTGGGAACACAAGGGCAGGTGTGAAATTCTTTGTTTTCAAAGACCCAGAACCTCAATGGCAGTAGATAAACATCTCTGTCAACAGGGAACCACAGTCATCTGCCTCTGCACCAAGGAGGTATTTTCTTTTTCTCCACCATCCACAACATTGATTGGTTTTGAAGGATAAACATCCATGTACCTCTCTTTCACACATACGTGCGTAGTCGATCCATAATACCCAATAAACCTGAATTCAACCCTATATTATTATATTGTAGACATTTGTGGCATCCAGAGATTCATTTGAAATTTAGGAAACCCTGTTTTCTGTTTTTGATTCTTTTTTTTTTAAAGGAAATAAGTTTTGCTTCGATTTTGCAAAGCGAGACCAGAACTCTCACTTACCACAGACCCTCTCAAATTAAGGGGACTTATCTAGGACTGAAGACAATACCAGGCTCCAGTTAAATTAACACAGGCCACTGAATTAGAAGCTTAGTGTATGGGCAGCACACCTAACTGGTAGGTGTTTTCCATGCGAACTGTAAGGCGGGAGGCTTCATCAGGGCGGCTGGGCTCATCCGCGTGGGACACAGTACTGTGGGAACTAAAAGCAAAGGAGGAAACAATAGTAATTAAGATCGTCACAATGTTAACAACACATAATATTGCTTTAAGGGAGTATGTGTACATACACAGAATCCACTGAACGTTTCCAATAAACCCTATATAAATAGCCCAATGACATATTTAAAGTCTGAAACACTTCAGAGACAGGAATACTGAAATGTAGAGAAGTTACTGGGATGGAGTCTCAGGGTCATGGTGAAAGTCCAGAGCAGGTGCTCCTGGGCTGATCTATGTAGTGGAGTGCGTGTTCCAAAAGCCATGGCCAAGGGAGTCCCTAACAAAGACAGAAAAGCATATCCCACAGTAAACAAAGCTCACAAATGGCACTTGGGGGTGTAAAAAGAAGCTTAAAGTGTTGGGAAACAAATCCGTACAGACAAAGGGTATTATACAAAGCTCACTGTGATAAGTTCCACCAAATCCCTTCAGAATAAAAAAGAAATGGGAAACTCAGTCATTTATATGGTGAGAGAAACCACAAGTCACCCATACTGTAAGAGTCAATCAATGTCAGCCGCCTTTTCAGTGTGAAGGACTGGTCTCCAAGGCAATCTGAGCTGATCCAGGTGCTGAACGAGAAAGCCAAGCAAGGAGGAGCCCCCAGTGGGCCTCCCGCACGCTGTAATTCAACCTAGCTCAGAGAAAACCAAGTGGGACTAATGAACCTACAGCGTTCTACCCCAACTTCCCTCCACCTGTGAAGATGGAGGTTAAGACAGATGCCATTTCAAAGGCAATGATATAACCCCCTCCCGCCACTCTGCCCCACTCTCTCTCTCTCTCTCTCTCTCTCTCTCTCTCTCTCTCTCTCTCTCTCTCTCTCTCTCTCTGTATTTATATCTGTGGATGTGAATGTGTGTTCAGAGTGACTGTTTCTCTGAGTAAAGGCTACCTTTTTGCTCTAATTGAATAACAAAGTGTTATCCAGATTTTGTTTGTTTTTTTGAGATAGGGTCTCACTAAGTAGCCCTGGCTGGCCTTGAATTCACAGAGATCTGCCTGCCTCTGTCTTCTGAGTGCTAGGATTAAAAGCATGCAAATACCATGCCCAGCTTATTTGTTTTTAATTATTGGTTTTTTTTTCTTTTTCTGTCTGTGAGACGTATAAAATACTCAGTTTGCAGATGCTTGGGATTAGTGGGATCTATAAATTGACAATTCAAGAAAGTCACATTTTTGTCTAGTTTGAAAAGTCCTTTCATACGGTACAGTTTATGGAACAAATTAAAGCTCACTCACAAGCGCCAAGAACATGATGACATTCTGGCTGCCTTTGGCACAATGCATCTTTGTGGTGGCAATTCCACCTTCCTCCTTCTAACACCTGCTTTTCTCAGTTTTCTGCTGCCGTTTGAAGTAGCAACCAACCTGTTAGGCCATTGTGGGTACAGGTGTTGTGGGCAGGACCGAAGATGATAGACAGCCCCTGCCTACGAAATGCAACCCAGCTGCGTGGAGATGGAGATTTGCTGATAAGTCTGTGTGCCCAGTATTATATGTGCTGCTTTCAATATGGCAACACAACCCCTAGCAGCTCTTTCATGTTCTCTTTTCGGTGGCCCTCAATAATGTAAAGAAGCCATCATTGGGTCCATTTTAGAGAGAAAAGAAATAAGGCCACAGCCTTCCTATCACATGCGTAGGAAAGGCAGGCTTTGATTTCAAACATTCCGTTTATCTCCCAGGAGAAAAGTCTAGTATGGTTATACCAGACAGAATGAAAAAGAGACAAGGACCACTGGAGCTATCAATGGCGGCAATTCAGACATATGTGTGTGCACAGCATGCGGGAGGCTTCTCCGTCTTCTACAGGTGTCACACTAAAAAGTCCCAGAAAACAGAGCTGATGCACAACTCAAATCAGCTGGGTTTGAAATTCAAAAGGAACCATTATCCTCATTATTGTTTTGCTCAGTGTTACTAAAGGTTAGTAGTCGGTGCACATTATGATATTATTACTATGAAGATGGTGTCTACTGGGCGGCTTACAAAACCCAAGGGTTGAAGTCTGATGTACAGATTGGAAATTTTACAGGCTACTCTGTTTTTTAATTATTGAGGATGGTTTCTTGGGGCCTTTTTGTTTGTTTTGCACATGTGTGTGTGTGAGGGTGTGTGTGTATGTGCAAGTACACACAGATACGTGTAGAAGTCTAAGGTTGGTGCCTGGCTTCTTCCTTGATCCTCTCCTATTATGGGACATCCAGGTAAGTCTGTTTAAGGGGGTAGCAAGGATTTATTAAAGTAGTAAAGGGGAAGATACCCTTACGAACACAGAACCAGGTGAACAGCTGATGTCTGTTCTGCCTGAGAGTGAATGGATCCAGTTGTCTGAATCCACACCAAGAAGGAGAAGGACGAGGAGGAGGAGGAGGAGGA
>CABHPH010143752.1:0-42033 GCA_902168325.1 Peromyscus nudipes | reverse complement strand
CAATGGGTGGAGCCATACACAGCGGCGGCTCAAGGCTACCCCCACGTGTCTACTGCTACTCCTGTAAGCTTAGCGTGGTTTCTTAACCCACGTGTGTTTCACTCTGTGAAACGGCTATATGTTAGCCCAACTCCAAGTTTTGGGCTTATCTAAAAAGAAAGCATTAAATTTCTGACCTGTACTGCTTACCAGATATCAGTGATGAATAATGTTAATTCTACTTCCTGGCCAAAAATATTAGTACTTAGACTTTGGCGTAGGCATTGACCCGCATGCTTAGTTGCATCTTCAGTGTGTGTTGGGAGGCATAGGGTACCCAAATGTTTGGATTGAGTGTCTTCAGAGAAAGACAAGTTTTGCTTGGGCCTAAAAAACAGATTAAAATAACCTGCTGGTGGCTCCTGTATGTAATCCCAGAATCCATCGGGAGGCAGAGGCAGGCGGATCTCGGTGAGCTCGAGGCCAGCCTGGTCTACAGAGTGAGCTCCAGGACAGGCTCCAAAGTTACAGAGAAACCCTGTCTTGAAAAACCGAAAATACAAATTTTTTTTTTAAATGCCATGAGTTCCAGGCCTCAGTGAGCCACTTAGTGAGATCCAGGCCAGTCAAAATAATAATGTCCCTAAGGGGCTGGGGATGTGGCTCAGAGAGTAGGTAGAGTGCTTGCCTAGCATGCAGAAAGCCCTGTCTTAAGCACCTTGTGAGCAAGTGTGGTGGTGGCCCCAAGCCTGTAATCTGGAAGGTCAGGGATTCAAGGTCATCTGCAGATACACAGTGAGTTCTGACGCTGTCTCAAAACCAACAGCCAACTGAAAAACAAACCAAACAATGCTTGGCAGCACATCCTGTAATTGGAGGAATGGGGAAGTGGGAGCTACTCCTATTTCAAGACCCTGTCTCAAAAATGCAATAGTAGGGCTTGGGGATTTAGCTCAGTGGTAGAGCGCTTGCCTAGCAAGCACAAGGCCCTGGGTTCGATCCTCAGCTCCAAAACAAAACAAAAAATGCTATAGTAGTTGGTGTTGAGAGCTTATAAAGTACAATACCAAGTTTAGTTTGTTTAATCCTCAACACATCTGCAGGCAGCAGACAGTTGTTTTTATATGAACAGTAGCAGGCACACAGAGAGGTGCCCAGTGCTCTGTAATGGATATGAAGCAGGGAATATAAAAGCCAAGTAAGTCCAGGCTGTGCGAGATGAATATTCTCAGAGTGTGGAGACCAGCCCAGGTTCTCTGTCCTTATTTTGTCAGCATGTCTTGGGCAGTAGTGTTCTGAAGAAGGAATTCCAGAGGGTGTGATTCAATCCTTTTCCCAGATAAACCATGGTGCACAGAAACATCAAACTCACCCGAGACAAAACTGGGTGTGGTGGTTTAGTCCCAGCTTGTGGTTAGAGACAAGAGATTCAGGAGTTCAAGGGCAGCCTGGGTAATCCTAGCACTTGTGAGGGGGAAGCAGAAGTTTCGAAGTTGAAGGTCAGCTCCAAATATGTAGGGAGGTGGAGGGCAGCACCTCCTCCAGGCATATAGGAGAGATAGTGGTTTCTTTTGTTTGTATTTGTCTTTGTTTTTCGAGATAGGGTTTCTCTGTGTAACAGCCCTAGCTGTTCTGAAACTCTGTAGACCAGGCTGACCTCAAACTCACAGAGATCCACCTGCCTGAGTGTCAGGAATGCTGGGATCAAAGATGTGCAACACCATGCTTGGCTGATAGTATGTTTTCAATGCTTAGCTTGCTCTGTTGTGCTCAGGTCCCAAGACCCCCAAGCAAGACCACCACAGAGCCATTATCTGATGCAAGCACCCAGAGGTTTTTATTAACAAAACAAACAAGCTTGGTCCCCCGTCCAACATCTGACACAACAGGTGGAGGAGAACGCCCTGAGCATTCACATTTAGGGGTTTATATAAGAAAAGTTTACATGCAGCTTGGGATTGGACGAGGGGGCTAGGGGTGAGGTAAGCATAAGGTTACTAATTGCTAACAGGATTCAGGGTATCTATAGAGACATAAATTTTTTTTATTTATTTTTTAAATTACACTCATGATATTCATTAATTACACTCATGATATTAATCACATTTGTGGTATTCATAGATTACATTCGCAGTATTCATTCAATTATATATATATATATATATATTAATTTTAAATGCAGAATGTCATTTATTGAAGGGGTGAGGAAGTCTTAAATACAGGCTTACAGCACAATGGGAGGACCCCGGAGGGCAGAATTTCGCTACTGATGTTTTACAATCTTGCTTCTAATCTGTTAACACCCATTATTCAGGATACACAGACAAGGAACTTCTCTTAAGCATTCAGGAGGGTGGAACCTGGCAGAGAATTAGCATAGGGAGGATATCAAGGTCAAGGTGCGCAAGCAAGGCAGCAGTTACCCAAAACGGGGGCCAGGGCCCTACAGGTCCCCCTTTTATTAAAAAATGGGCTTCTGACTTGGGTTGTGTGAGACGTCAGCAGGTCACCTTACCTGTCATGGAGACGCCTGCCCAGGCCACACAGGTGCTCGAGACATAAATTTTTATCCCTATGTCCTGCTTTTGTTGACACATTCAGATTTATTGTTGTAGTCCTACACTCCTCTAAGGTCAACTTTTGGTCAGTTGAGCCCATTAATCCCCATATCTTGTTTTACCAAGTCCAGGATACATAGATTTATTATCCCAGCCTTATAAGTTCAATTTCTGATCACTTCTAAAACTGCTGGTCGGCAAATACCTTTGGAGGAGGGGAGGGGGAAGTGTCTCTCAAGATGGCTACTGATTTTTCCCTTTCAGCTCAAACCACTCTTTTGGTCCTGAGTGTTTTCCCAGCTGGCCTTTTAATTCTTACCTCCTAGGTGCAGGTTTTTATCTTCTCTTTTTGTGTATTCAGTGCTTTTGAGATCTGGTTGTCACCTCCATCTGGATGACTCTAAGATGGTCTCTGGAGTCTTGGTGTTCCTTTCCTGGGTTGACAGCTGGTTGTTGTACCCAGAGTCCCCCAAAGACCACCAAGAGACTGAATCTGATGCAAAAGCAGAGTCTTTGCATTGTTACAAGTTAACTCGGGCCTCTCCGTCTGTCTGATGCAGCAGTAGAGCAGGAGAGACCCCAAGTAACAATGGGGCAGGGTTTTTAAAGCAAGGGGGACTTGGGGTCTATAGACTACATAGGAACAGACTCAGGATTGATTTACGCGAGTGACAAACATGTTAGTAATTTTTAATTGACCAGAGTTAGTTGGGGGTTACAGTTACCCATTTTTGGGTAGGCCTGGACAAGTCTCAGACTTTGTCCTTGAGCTGCCATGGAGGCTGGTTGGACTAGCACGTACTGACTGTGGGGCTGGCTCAGTGGCCCAGGCTCTGTCTTTGACAGAGGGGTCCCAGACAGTAAACAATTGGCTGAACCTTGAGCGGTCAGAGTACATGCAGAAAGGGAGCTACTGCAAGGACTATGTCTTTTGTTCATGGCCCTCCCGGAAACTGCTTGTTCAAGTCTCAGAAAACTAAAACTGAGGCCTGATCTCTGAGAGAAGACTGAGCAGCCTATTATGGTGTCTGCTTGATCCTTTCACTGGTTGTCTTTACCAAGCACCCCCACATACCTCAAGACAAGAAATCCACTGTCATTTTGCAGAATCGGTCCTTATCAAGACCCCCTGTTGATGTTAATGACATTCTCCTTGTGCCAATTTATTTTCTCCTATATCCAGTCAGCTCTAGAACAGGGCTGCTTCAACTTTTTCTGCTCATGATCTCTTTCATCTGAGAAATTTTATATAGGCATATAATGTAGGTATTCAAAACATTACTGATAATAAATCATAAAGAGTAATAGGTTTTCTGTACCCTGATAATAGGTTTCTCTACTGACACAGTAAGCCAGATCAAGCCGAATTGAAAAGTAAAAGAACAGGTTTATTTGAGCAAAGCAACTCCCGGGTGAGTTCTCCAGTCCCAGAGATTGAGGCAGGAGAAGTCACATGCCTGAACTAAAGCAGAGATTATGCAGGTTGTAGGCCAGGAGATGATGACTTGGCCACTACAAGCTGGGTTTATGCCTCAGTGTGGTCAAAAACTGAACACTTTAGGTGGGGATCTGGGCAGCTGGCAACTTCAGGGGAGGAGCTGCCCTGGCCACCAAGGATGCAGAACTGGGCTTTTTGATGCCTTCCCTTTGTTGGAGGTTTTCTGAGAAGGTGGGGTTTGGGGAAAGAGAGATTGAGAGAGAGACAGGAATGGGGCTTTCTGGATCACGGAGGGGCAAGCTGGAAGTTCCAACTGAACAAAGTTTTAACATTTTTCATAAACATAATTTTAACATTTTATCAAGGACATTTCCAAATGTACATACCAATGAAATGAGTGTGTATGTTCAAGTGTACATACCAATGAAACGAATGTGTATGTTTATTTACATAAAGAAATCTTGGGCTATCAAGATGGCTGCATGGGTTAAGGTACTTACTGCCAAATATTATAACCTGAGTTTGATCCTCAGAACCCACATAGTGGATATGCATCGTGGCATGGACCCATGCACAGAATAAATAATTATTATTTATAAATTGACTTAAATCTTGGTTGAATCTTTGATACTGCAGGACATAGACTATTTTCAATGTTTTTCAGAGTGGATCCATATTTTAATTTTACAATAGCCAATGCTGAGAATACTGCTTTGCATAAATATGTGACATGAAAAATGGCAGAAGCATCTTTAGAGCCATCTCAGAAATGGTTAGAAATTTTTGTCCTACAGTCAATATCAGAGAGGATGTGGAGCAAAGGGAACACTCCTTCACTGTTGGTGGGAGTGCAAACTTGTACAACCACTGTGGAAATCAGTATGGTGGTTTCTCAGAAAATTAGGAATCGAATTACCTCAAGACCCAGCTATACCACTCTTGGGCATATACCCAAGTTATGTTCAATCATACCACAAGGACACGTGTTCAACTATGTTCATAGCAGCACTATTCGTAATAGCCAGAACCTGGAAACAACCTAGATGCCCATCAACTGAAGAATGGATTAAGAAAATGTGGTACATATACACAATGGAGTACTACTCAGCAGAGAAAAACGACAGCATGAAATTTGCAGGCAATGGATGAAACTAGAAAATATCATCCTGAGTGAGGTAACCCAAACCCAGAAGAACAAACATGGTATGTACTCACTCATTAGTGGATCCTAGATATAAAGCAAATAACAATCAGACTGCAACCAACAGAACCAGGGAGTCTATATAGCAGGGGGGCCCTAGGATGACTGTGGTTTATAATAAGTTTTGGTTTTACTCAATTACTGGGCAAGTCTCAATCAAACATTTCACTATTAGGATAAGAATTTATACTGCATCAAGCTGATAATAGAAAAAAAAATGAGGCAACACCAGGGAGGACAGGGGAATCCGTGACTGATATGTAAAATTAAATTAATTATAAAATAAAAATATTAAAAAAAAGAAAAAAAAGAAATTTTGTCCTAATCTCAAGCGAAAAGCCTTTAAACAATTTTTAAAATGAAAGTCAAGTCAGCAACTTGAACAGCAATTTTAAAATTTACATTTAAATTAATTTAAAATTATTTTTAAAATTAAATATCCTAGCCAGGCAGTGACGGTGCACACCTTTAATCCCAGCATTTGGGAGACAGAGGCAGACAGATGCTGTGGGATGGTCTGTATGTCAAACATGTTGCTTATTGGTCAACAAATAAAACACTGATTGGCCAGCAGTCAGGCAGGAAGAAGTATAGGCAGGACAAGGAGGAGAGAATTCTGGGAAGTGGAAGGCTGAGGAGACACTGCTAGCCGCCACCATGACAAACAGCATGTGAAGATGCCAGTAAGCCACAAGCCATGTGGCAAGGTATAGATTTATAGAAATGGATTAATTTAAGATATAAGAACAGTTAGCAAGAAGCCTGCCACGGCCATACAGTTTGTAAGCAATATAAGTCTCTGTGTTTACTTGGTTGGGTCTGAGCGGCTGTGGGACTGGCGGGTGACAGAGATTTGTCCTGACTGTGGGCCCGGCAGGAAAACTCTAGCTACAGACAGATTTCTGAGTTTGAGGCCAGACTGGTCTACAAATTGAGTTCAAGGACAGCTAGGGCTACACAGAGAAACTCTGTCTCAGAAAACCAAACCAAACTACTGTTTCTAGGGGGTGGAAAGATGGCTCAGTGGTTAAGGGTGCTTGCTGTGCAGTCATGGGTTCAAATGTATGTAGTTCCCGCTCCAAATGCTCTGACATCCTCCCCTGGCCTCTTCATATGCACAGACTTGTGCACACTTGCACATGGACACACATAAATATGTGGTGCTTTCAGGATGTCTCAGTGAGTAAAAGCTCGACAACCTGAATTTTTTAAAAAATAAATAAACATGTATTTTCTATTTCCTTCATTTCGTTTCACTGAAACCTTCCATTCATTGCCAGAGAAAATGGGCCTAACGCACCGAGTTTTAATGACATTAAGGTATATTTCAAGTGTGTTTCTGAAAAACAAACGAGACAGGTACATTGAGTCAACTGGGCTGCTCTGGGATCCAACCCACTCATCTCCTGTAACAACAACGAAAGTAACAATTATCAGTTAGAAAGTTCAGACTTTAAGCCAGTCTTGGGCTGAGGTGGCTTTCTTTGTCAACTCTGCCCCACTGATCCGGGGAGTGGGACATCCAGTAGCAGATTAGAGCAGAGAAATGGCAGCTGCACCTGCTGTAGCAAAGAGGACAGCCTGAATTTGATCCCTGGAACTCATGTAGATTCGTTACTTTTCTATTGTGATAAAAATACTATGACCAGGAGGGTTGGCTGGGGAGATGGCTTAGTGGTTAAGAGCACTTGTTGCTTCTGTAAAAGACTGGGGCCTCTATTCCCAGCACCCACATAATGACTCACAACTGTTAACTCCAGTCTCAGAGGATCTGACACCCTCTTCTGACCTGTTGGAGAGGATGTGGAGCAAAGGGAACACTCCTCCACTGTTGGTGGGAATGCAAGCTTGTACAACCACTGTGGAAATCAGTATGGTGGTTTCTCAGATAATTGGGAATCGATCTACCTCAAGACCCAGCCATACCATTCTTGGGCATATACCCAAGGAATGCTCAATCATACCACAAAGATACATGCTCAACTATATTCATAGCAGCACTATTCGTAATAGCCAGAACCTGGAAACAACCTAGATGCTCTTCAACGGAAGAATGGATAAAGAAAATGTGGTACATATACACAATGGAGTACTACTCAGCAGAGAAAAACAATGACATCACGAAATTTGCAGGCAAATGGATGGAACTAGAAAATATCATCCTGAGTGAGGTAACCCAAACACAGAAGGACAAACATGGTATGTGCTCACTCATAAGTGGATCCTAGATATAAAGCAAAGAACAATCAGACTGCAACCCACAGAACCAGAGAGGCTATATAGCAGGAGGACACTAGTATGACTGTGGCTTATAATAAGTTTTTGTTTTACTCAATTACTGGGCAAGCCTCAATGAAACATTTCACTATCACTATTAGGATAAGAATTTGTACTGTATCAAGCTGATAATAGAAAAATAAATAAATAAATAAACAAACAAACAAACAAATAAATAAATAAAAATGAAAAGAAAAAAGTGGGCTGAGGTTATAAACTTTCCAAGCCACCTCCCACCCCCCAACACACACACTAAGCTCTGCCTAACATATTCTGGAAGGTCCTAAAACCTTCCCAAACAGTGTTTGAACTTCATGCTTCTATCACCAAGCTCTGGACCTGGTGAATTGCTTAGTGTTTCCCAATACCACACCCCTTATCATGGAAGGGAAGCTTAACACAGCCCAAAAAGCTGACTGTTAAGTGTGTTGGCTAGTTTTATGTCAACTTAGCACAAGGTAAGGTCATCGGGGAGAAGAAATCTTAAGACAATGCCTCCATTGGACTGGCAAGCCTGTAGGGCATTTTCTTAATTGACAATTGATGTGGGTGGGCAGAGCCAATTGTGGGCACTGTCACCCCTGGGCAGGTGGTCCTGGGGTGTGGAAGAAAACAAGGTGAGCAAACCAGGAGGAGCAAGGCTGTAAGCAGATTCCTTCATGGCCTCTGCATCTGTTCCTGCCTCAAGCTCCTGCCCTGACTTCCCTCAGGGATGGAGTGTGACCTGAGATGTAAGCTGAAATAAACCCTTTCCTCCTCGAGTGGATTTGGGTCTTTGTTGAAGCAGTAGAAGCCTGAACTGAGACAACCTTCACATACAGGACATTCTGAACCATGTACCCAGAGAATCCAGTCACTCGGTTGATGAGAAGGGCTTCTCTCTCCGAACCTGTTCATCCCCTGTAGTGGAAGGGGTCTAACTTCACCACCCTCAAAGCACCCTGCCTGTTGTTACCTCTAGGTTGATAGAGGGTTTCACACATGTATAATTTCTCTTTTCCGGCTATGTTAATGACCAGCATATGTAAAAGAATCAGGGAAATAGAGGAGAGTAATTTGATGATCCTTGGGAGAGAGGAAGAAAAACTCTTAGAAAACATTAAAAAGCAACATAGAGGTCAAAATGGAGGGAGCAGAATTTAAAACTTTGTACTTAGTGTGGAGACCCAAAGAAACCCAAGACAGGTCTCACTCAGTACCTGTGGCTCCTCCCAGCACAACTCACCCTGCCCCCCCACCCTAAAGCTCTCCAGCCCAGGAGCTGGGCTTTTCTTCCTGTCCCCCAGCTTCTCAATCCTATATAAACCTGCCATTTTGCCCATGCATTCTCTTGGTCCTTGGCTCCTCTCTTTGTCTGCTGCCCCAGCCCTCCCCATCCATGGCCCCGTTCAGTCTGGACTCTTTCAGATGCCTCTGGCTGAACTGTCCTTATATCTACAATAAAGTCCATTTCCTCCACCACACGTTGGAGCAGTGAGGTCCTGATTTTCACTCACTTAGCTAGGTGCACTGGCACATTGTAATCTCAAGGCTTGGGAGGTAGAGGTGTGAGGTTCAGGAGCTCAAGGCCATTCTTGGCTATGTCGCAAATTTGAGATTACCTTGGGCTACATGATCCTTGTTTCAAAAAACCTAGAAGAGGAGCCTGGCAGGCACACACCTTTAGCTTTTTCTTTTTTTTTTTCTTTTTTTTTTTTTTTTCTGGACTGAGGACCGAACCCAGGGCCTTGTGCTTGCTAGGCAAGCGCTCTACCACTGAGCTAAATCCCCAACCCCAGGCACACATCTTTAATCCCATCACTTGGGAGTTCAAGGCCAGCTTGATCTACAAAGTGAGTTCCAGGACAACCAGGGCAATACAGGAACTCTGTCTCAAAAAACACCCCCCTCCCTAAAACCAAACAAACAAACAAACAAACAAACAAAAAACCTGGGGGAGATTATCAAGACCACTGGGTGGGTAAAGGTGCTTGTTGACAGGCCTCATCTGGAACCCACAAGGTGGAAAGCGGCGAGGGACTCCCAAAGGTTATCCTCTGGCCTCACTCATGTGATACATTCATGCCTATACACAATAAATAGACACTTTTTTTTTTAAGACAGGGTCTGTCTGTGTAGTCCTGGATGTCCTGGAATTAGCTCTGTAGACCAGGCTGGCCTGTAACTCTCAGAGATCCTATTGCCTCTGCCTCCTGAATGCCGGGAATAAAGGCATGCATCACCACAGGCCAGCATACAAAATTTTTAAGACGATCTCTTCAGGAGCAGTCTTGGAGTAATCCAGGATGGCTACTCTGATCTTTGTTGATGAGGATAATGAAGAACCAGGTAGCCATCTAAGTTTGGCATCTAAGGATGGGTTGAAGCTGGGGTCTGGTGTCAAGGCCTTAGATGGGAAATTGTAGGTTTCAAAGCCACAAGTTGGCAAAGGGTTCAATGCTCCAGCCTTGCCTAAAGCCAACAGCAAGGCTTTGGGAACTGTCAACAGAGCTACAGAAAAGCCAGTGAAGACTAATAGAACCCTCAAACAAAAACAGCCAACTTTGACTGTGAAAAAGATCACTAAGAAGGTTGCTAAGACACAGGGCTCTGTTCCTGCTTCTGATGATACCTACCCAGAAATAGAGAAGTTCTTCCCCTTCAATCCTCTAGATTTTGGAGTTTTGACCTGCCTGAGGAGCACCAAATTGTACATCTCCCCTTAAATGGAGTGCCTCTCATGATCCTGAATGAGGAGAGCAGGGCTTGAGAAGCTGCTGCATCTGGACCACTCTTCGCCTCTGAAGACACCCTTTCTACCATGGGAATCTAATCCTCCTCTGAAGACACCCTTTCTACCATGGGAATCTAATCCGTTGCAATCTCCTGCCAGCATTCTCTCCACCCTGGATGTTGAATTGCCGCCTGTTTGTTACGATGCAGATATTTAAACTTACTCCTTTATAGTTTATGTATGTTGTATTAATAAAGCATTTGTGCATGTAAAAAAAAAAGACGATCTCTTCATACCCAAACAACAACAAAAATCCCCCTTTTTCTTATGCAAGCACTATAAAGTTGAAAGACTTACAAGGAAATCTTCAATATCCACAGTGGATAAAAGAGCAAAGGTCACTGCACTGAGCATCCTCAGACGATGTCACCGGGATAGAAAAATGAAAAAATACCCAAGGGTAATAGCCGCTTAATATATGCAAAACAAACAAAAATATGCTATAGGTAGCTGGGCATGGTAGCACATGGCTGTAATTCTAGAACTCTGGAGGCAAAGGCAGGAATATGAAGAATGTAGAGTCAATCTGGGCTATATAGTGGACCTTATCTCACAAACTAAGTAGAACACTAAAAACGATACCCTTAGTATTTTATGAGCAAAAAGATCAATGGAAAGCAATAATTCCAGACATAGATCTCATATGTATCTAAGCATTGATTTTATGATGAAGGTGACACTTCAAATTAAAGAGAAAATAAAAAGAGTGAGCCATCACGTTTTTCTGAAACAATTAGTTACCTATCAGGTGGGGGAGGAACTAACCAAATCTGGAACTCTACTCCCAAGCCCAAATACACAAATGGGGCTGCACCCAATAGGACCCAGAGATGAATTGCTCCTCTCTACCATCCCCAGGGAGCTCTTACAGGGTAGGAGAATGGAATCAGCCGCATAGCACAGGGGCAGCTGGAGGGGTCAGATGTAGCTCACGCTTTCATTCAGCAGCCCAAGGAACCCCTGCAACAGCCTGAAAAATCAAGGTGTCTTCCATCCGGTTCAGCTCCCGAGCCCCCATATAATTGTTCTTAAAGAGGTAGCTCCTTAAAACTAGTTTTCAGAAATACTGTTCCCTGTGCTACCCTAAGGAGCATGAAATCCATGGCCCGACTGAGAGGCGAACTTTACTATAACACCAAAATCACCCAGGAGAGAACAGAAGCCTTCTATAACATGGGAAGTATGAGGGTCTGTGGTCAGGTCGCCTGTGCAGGATTATCCCCGTCCACTCAAGTGAAGACGCCTTCTCCACTACTAACAGCTTTCCCACCCAGGTAATCTACACCTTGCCCTAGCTTTTGGGACTCTCTTTCAGAAGTGATTCCCAGGGCTCTTTCCGTTTGCTCCTGTTAGGCGCAAGGAAACAAGCCCCTCACTCGTAATGAGTTTAAGAGATTGGCCAATGTGAAGCCATTTTAAACAGGCTATTCTGCTAAGAGAGACACCAACAGAGTGAGCAGGCAAAAATGGCTGGCATGCTGATTTGGCTAAAATACAGTAGTTTTTAAAGTCTCTGATTGCCGGGGAAGAGAGATGGCTCAGTGGTTAAGAGCTTTTCCAGAGGACCTGGGTTCAAGTCCAAGCATCCACATGATGGCACCTGAGAGGACCCAAAGCCCTCTTCTGTCCACGGGCAGCAGGCATGTGCTTTGGTGCATAGACTTACATATAGGTAAAAATACCCAAACACATAAAAACAAGCGAATAAATAAAATCCCTGGTTGTGAGGAAGCTAAATTCCTGCCCTGTTTTCCCCATAGGCTGGCATACCAGAGAGGTATTATCTTTGAGTTCTAGAGCTCCCTTATCAAATTCCCCATCCTATTGATTCAGGACACCCCTCCCCACACACACACACCCTTTTTCTTGATCACGGACTCAGTCACCTAGCTGACTGCATACAACTTTCTAACTATGAGATAAATAGGTCCTGGCTTCCAGATAGGGGAGGGAGGGGCCTTATGCCTCTTGCTTATCTATGACTCTTTAATGAGCTCTCGTAAGCATACCTCCTTCTAAAAACGGACCCTAATGGTTTGTATTTTACAGGAGGGACCAAAGAACAAGAGGTAGCATATTCTGAGCAAACTATGAATGGTCACAGCCTGAGAGCATGGACTCATGTTACTATGAATGTCGTGTTCCATCGTGGGAGAGGTGCAGTTTTATAGTCACAGAGCCAAAGAAACTAAAAAAAAAAAAAAAAAAAACTCAATGTGTTTGCCCAATATATTGGTGGGACATCAGGTAGGCAGGTTGCAGCAAAGTAGGGAAATCTCTCCTCTAGGTTTCAGATGTTACAACATTTATCTGTAGGGTTAATAGAACATAGACATTTGCTAAGTTTAACACAACACTGGAGGAAGATGCTAGAGAAATATTCCCAGGACTCACATGGCAGCTTACAACCTGCCGGGAGCCATCCCTGGTGGTGGATGGGTCCTGCAGAGGGTGTAAGGAGTCAGCTGGGGAAGGAAGTGAGCCAGGCCACGGTGGTCAGGAGAATCTTGCAGCCTGACTGACTAGCAGCCAGAGTGTTTCTTTATTTATACAGAATTTAGTTAGCAGGGATACATTCATGATGTTCCAAAACATAGATCATATCATTTTTGGTTTTGGAAATGTGTTTCACTTCCTTTTGCTCATCTTTTAGTCATCATTAATAAACTATGATAGAACAGAGTTATTTCCAATCATTGTCCCTCAAGTTTTGATATCATTAATAAACAGAGTTATCATTGTTACTCATTAACCCCATAACCCAATTTTTGAGAATCTAGAGGCATATGACAGCCTGTTCTCAGGCTGGTTGCTTTGGTTGCTTCAAGGACACTAGATCAAAACAAAAATCTTCAACCACCCTGGGCATATTGCTGTGTCCCAAGCAGTGTATTATTAACTCTTAATGTCAGAGTGCCCAGGAAAAGTCCTCAGGCTAAAGCTGCTGCAGTTATTATTCAAATTGTGCCATAATATAATCAATGTTCACATTTATATCTTTATAGAATTTGTCTATATGTCTAATCCTGGCATTCTGTTGTTCCTTGGTCATATGACATTGTAGTGGCTCTACATGAACTAATTTCTAAGAGAGGGAGGTCCTGACACCTCATACTTTTATCACCTTTCCACTCCACACTTTGCTCATCAATATGTCTCTATGTATGGCAGAGTTGTATGCCACGTAATTGTCTGAGTATACAGTGGGAAGAGGCTTGTAATCTGAACTGTGACCAACTCCTCTAGCCCACTGAATCTTGTTGACCTTTTTGAATTTACTTTGTTTTGAATATCTTGTTCCAGTGTAAGTACAGGGACAGATGTTTCAAGAATGTCTCAGCCTCATGAAGAGACCTCCGGCTTATTTATGTGTCACAACCTTCAAGTAGATAAGGATATCTCCCTCAAAGTGGGGGAGGGGGAATAGTATGTTTAGGACTTTCCTGGGGAAGCTTAGAAGCAGCATTCCTGGGAGAAGGCATAAATGATTCATAAGGAATTTTCCATCAACCCAACATCCCCAAATTGTACAAATATTAAAAGTGCCCCAAGTATGTAACAGGTGGAGATGAAAACCAAAGGTGACATGGCAGCCATCATGTGGCTCAGCTCTGCTGGATCTTTGTCAAGCAGCTGTGCTGGCTCTATGACTTCTGCCACTCCATTCAGATACGGCAGTGCCAACAACCATCTGTAATTCTAGTTCCAGGAGATTCAATTTCCTCTTCTAGTCTTGGAGGGCACCAGGCATGAATATGGTGTGCAGACACACATGCAGGCAAAGCACTAAAAATAAATCTAAAAGTAAAAAATAAATAAATAAATAAATAAAATGCATTCTGGAAGCTTTATACCTAATAGTCACAAAGATATCAGCTCAGTTACAAAGGTCAGGAGTAAGTAGATATTATAGCTTTTTTTTTTTTTTTTTTTTGAGACAGTGTCTTACTATATAGCTTGGCTGACATTGAACTCACAGACATCCACTGGCTTCGACCTCCAGGGTACTGGGATGAAAGGCATGCAACACCACGCCTAACGTAAACGACTCTTTTTTTTTGTTTGTTTGTTTTTTTGAGACAGGGTTTCTCTGTGTAGTTTTGGAGCCTGTCCTGGAACTTACTCTGTAGCCCAGGTTGGCCTGGAACTCACAGAGATCCGCCCACCTCTGCCTCCCGAGTGCTGGGATCAAACAAAGGCGTGTGCCACCACCGCCCGGCGTAAGCGACTTCTTGAGAGTAAAAATAATTCAAGATAATTTTGGCTCTCCACTTGCCGCAGATCACGTCTCCAAAACAAGGAAGTTCAAAGGGAACTGCAGAACCTGTAGTGCAGACATGGCTTCTTCAGAGCCTGCGCTCACACTATGAGTGACCTGGGTTCCATGTGACAACTATGCTTTGACTCAGTTTCCACTAAGAGGTGGTGACTGGTGATGTAATGTGCTGAGCCACCCCACAATGCTCTTCAGCCTCTTCCTTTCTCTTCCTAGGATCATAGGATGAGAATATCCTAAACAACTTTAAAAAAGATAAATGGAGTCAGGAGAGAGAGAAAGGGGGCACAGGCTGAGGGGCTGGTTGTTTGTTTTGTCTGGAAAGAACTTGAAATGAGGTGGAAGAATAGGGCAGAGATGGAAGGGGCCTGATCATGAAGGGGGTTGGCACTGAACTGGGGAAATTTGGACTCCTTAGCTAAGGTGAGTTCATGATGGTGTGTTTGCTTGCTTTTACATTTTTACATTAGAGGACTGAAAATGTGTGGTGTAGACAGGGCTGGAGAGATGGCTCAGCAGTTAAGAACATTTGCTGCTCTTGCAGAGGACCCGAGTTCAATTCCCAGAACCCACATTGAGCAGCTCACACTGACTATAGCTGCAGCTCTGTGAGATCTGAGGTCTCTGGCCTTCATGGGCAGCTGCACTCAAATGCACAACCCCCCTCCCAACATATACACACATGTAATAGTAGACCTTGTAGAACAAAATAGAACCAAATAATAGACCTTAAACAATGAAATGGTGTGGGTGTGCTAGGTGGAGTTAAAGGAACATGACAGCAAACAGGACAAGTGTGACAGGAATGGAGGAGAGGCTGGTGTGGTTGTCACTATTCTGGAGTAGGAGGACCCATTCACTGTAAGGTGCTGTACTGGCATCTGTGAAGAAGACGAATGTAGTCATGTGCTCAAGTTAGTCATACAGTTACTAGGAGTATATTAGAGACAGGATATCTGTTTCCTAATAGAAGAACGCACTTTACATTCTTTTATGTTTGAGAAAGAATGGCATTGAGCTCATGGTAATGCTCCTGCCTCAGGTACCCAAGTGCTGGGATTACAGGTTATGCTTTTTCTTTCTTTTCTTTCCTTTTTTCTATTTCCTTTCTTTCTTTCTTTCTTTCTTTCTTTCTTTCTTTCTTTCTTTCTTCCTTTCTTTCTTTCTTTCTTTCCTTCTTTCTTTCTTTCTTTTTTTTTGGCAGGCTATCATGTTGCCCAGGCTGGCCTTAAACTCACTACATAGTCTGAGAATGACCTTGAGTTTCTGGTGCCCCTGCCTCCACCTACGTTCTGGGATTGCAGGCTTGAACCACCAGCTACACTGTGCTCTTATGTGGTATTAGGGAACAAGGATAAAACTGAGGGCTTTGTGCAAGCTAGGTAAGCACGCTTTGAGCTCCATCCCCATCCCCTTTTTGCATTCATAATAGGAGACTGTTTCAGGGATTGCAAACAGAAGTACCTTAGGTCGCTGAAATAATGAAGGGCTAGGGAAATCTATAGGGGTGGAAATGGAAATTGAGTGTGTGACACACAAAAGCCTTCAAATCTGAATAATGATTACTGGTGATGATTAAGTTTTGTTTGGAATTTTTTTTTTAATTGTTTGTTTGAGCAATTGAACCCCAGGTCTTGTGTATAGTGAGTGTCAGCCCTTGGGAAGGGTTTTGGCCTAGAGGACATTCGTTTTTTAAAAGTTGCCTGGCAAGTGCTCAGTTTAGGTAGAGAAGAGAGTGAAAGCTCAGCTGTACTTGTGTGAACTGAATGTAACCTGTGAGAAAGAAGCAAGGGGGTAGAATTTACTTTGGAGAAATCAAACTCAATGGATAACTGACATACAATGCTCTCTCTCCTCCACACTCACAGTGAGGTGGACATCATTATGGGGGCCGTAGAGAAGGTTCCACAGTGAAAAGCTTTCGATGCTCTCGCAGGGGATCTGCGTCTGGTTCCCAGGACCCACGTCATTAGGTTCACAGTCAGAAGCCTGTAACTCCAGCCACAGGGCCTGATGCCTCTGGCCTTGAAGGACACCTGTACTGACATGCACATATCCACCCATTGACACACAGACATAATTATGAATAAAATACCTTTTAGAAAAAAGCCATCCTGCCAGATCACTGAGTTTGCCGATTTACCAGCTGTGTGTGTTGCATCTTTATTGGACACTTTCATTTGGTCTTGAGGAAAGAAAATGGCACATTTTTGAAGTAGGTGGAATTGAGGGCTAAGCATAGTTTTGGACATTTAAGCTTAACTTTTTTTTTTTTTTGGACAGAGTTTTACTATGTAGTCCTGGATGGCATGGAACTCATATATAGACCAGGCTGGCCTTTTTTTGGGGGGCGGGGGGGAGATGGGGTTTCAGGACAGGGTTTCTCTGTGTAGTTTTGGTGCGTGTCCTGGATCTCACTCTGTACACCAGACTGGCCTTTAATTCACAGAGATCTGCCTGCCTCTGCCTCCTGAGTGCTGGGATGAAGGGCATGCGCCACCATGTCTAGTCCCATTTAAGGTAAACTTTTACCATCACAAAACAATGAAACCCATTGATTGTATACCTTTTTTTAAAACTTTATTTGTTTATTTTATTGTGTGCACTTTTGTGTGTGTGTGTGTGTATGTGTGTGTGTGTGTGTGTGTGTGTAGGAGGGAGCATTGGGCAGTTTACATGTGGTAGTCAGAGGACAACCTGTAGGAGTTGGGTTTTTCTACATCCACTGTGTGGGTTCCAGAGATTGAACCCAGGTCACCAGGCTTAGCAGTAGGTACCTTTACCCGTGAACCATCTTGTCAACAGGCATTAAAAAAAACACGATAATACAAAACAACAGGGTCGAGGGTTTTTTGTTTTGTTTTTGTTTGTTTTGAGTCAGGGTTTCTCTGTGCAGCTCTGGTTGTCCTGGAACAGGCTGGCCTTGAACTCAGAGAACTGCCTGCCTCTGCCTTCCAAGTGCTGGGATTATAAGTCTGGCTGAGTTTAAAAAAAAAATTACAAAACAGTGGAGAAAATGAATTTAAAAGATCTAAAAAGTGGCTGGACGGTGATGGTACACGCCTTTAATCCCAGTACTTGGGAGGCAGAGGCAGGCGGATGGATCTCTGTGAGTTGGAGGCCAGCGTGGTCTTCAGGGTTCCAGGACAGCTAGGACTGTTTACACAGGGAAACTCTGTCTCCCAAAAAAAAAAAAAAAAAGTTCTGAGTGCAGGTTCTTAGAGATGAGCTTGTGCTGCAGTGCTGTGTTGTGGGCCTGAACACAGGCAGCGGGGTATTTTTCAAAAGGTTGAAGAACTCGGGGAATGCCCACAAAAGCCAAGCCGGAGAGAGTTGGGGAGGAGAAGGGAATGGAGAGGGATGGAGACATTGGCCACCATAGTTGATAACTTAGGAAGTTTCAAAAAGAGTTGAGCAGTTTGGAGCAGATTCCTCGCTCTCTGCCAGCGATGTCTAAATAAGGGGGTGAGAGAGAGGAGGGGCAGATGGAAACGAGGCACAGAGGGTTTCTGCTCATGGCGTTTCTTGGCAGCAGCTCGAGGAGGAGGGACAAGGCAGGTCACCACGAAGTGGAGAGTCAAGATATTGAGAAGAAACAACAGCAAACAACAACAGACCTGGCTGGAACTGTGCATTTTGGGGAAGAAAACAAACATTGCGTTTTATTTTTGGAAGAACAACTCAGTGAATAAAATCCTCGCTAGCCAGGCATGGCACAGGCCTTTAATCCCAGTGCTTGGGAGGCAGAGGCAGGTGGATCTCTATGAGCTTGAGGCCAGTCTGCTTACATAGAGAGTTCCAGGACAGCCAGGGATACACAGTGAGACCTGCCTTTAAAAAAAAAAGATCCTTGTTGTAGGACCACACTCACCAAACAGGCCCTAAAGACTTAGGGCTGGGACTCGGTGTCTAGGGCTTGCTTGCTGCAAGGTTTGTAGGTTTGAACCATGCATAATGCATATACTTTCCAGCTCAAAAGAAAGATAAAGAAGGGCTAGCCACTTGTGTTGTTTTCCACCTTTACTACGAATGAGTGTGTTTTGGTTGGTTGGGGTGGGAACACGCTTTGGAAAGAGTGGAGAGTTCATCATTGTGGCCTGCATGAGCACGGTAACCAAGTATATGGAAGCTGGAGTGGGGGGTGGGGAAACCTAGATCAAGCCATCTCCTCTTCTTTATAATTTAATCCAGGCTGGCTCCCCAACTCTTCTAGTAGCTCAGGATGACCTCGAGTCCGCCTGCTCCTACTTCCTGAGTGCTGGGATTGTCAGTGTGTGCCACCACACTCACTTTGTGTTAGTGCTGGGGATTGAACGCGTGGCTTTGCGCTCTATCCACTGAGCCATTTCCCCAGTCCCTCCCTACTTTTACATTTAACTGTTTCTCTCTTGCCGGCTAGCCGTGTGGGTTTCTGCATCTTGTATCAGCATCATCACCCTCCTCAGCTTCAGTTGTGGTTTGTCAGTAGCTGCCTGAGCCTCATGGTCCCTTTCTTTCTCTGCGTCCTCTTTTCCCTTCCCTTCCCTCATTTTCTGCATTGCCTGCCTGCCGATTGGGATCTCTCACTCTCTCATTTTGTTTTTGACACAGTGTTTCTCTGCGTAGTCCTGGCTCTCCTGGATCTTGCTCTGTAGACCGGGCTGGCCTCAAACTCACAGAGATCCTCCTGTCTCTGCCTCCCTAGTGCTGAGATTAAAGCCCTGGCTTGGGACTTCTCTCCTATCTCTGCCTCCACTCCTATAAGCTTTTGGGGGTGATCTAGGGGATTGGTGGTGTGTCCGGGGCCTCCCCCGACACGGTGGGGCATGCCAGAGGGTTAAAAGATAGTGTTTGCAGAGACTGGACACAAAGCTGTGAGAGTCCAGAGCTGTACTCACGCAGGAGGCGGCGGAGACCGCTTTTCCGAGAAGCTTCTTGTTGCTTTATTCTGCTTTCTCAGAGCATCACCAGCATCACCCACCCCCATCGACCCCAGGGAACATGCTGCTGCCCCAGAGGAATGATTGAGGTTCCTAAGCAGGCAGCATATGATCACTACAGCCATAGCTTATGAGCCCGGCTGCCCAGGACTTCATCATACGTCCATCAGCATGTTCCTTGAACCTCTGCTTCATCATGGCTATGGAACATGATCTGTCCTGGAATCAAGCCAGAAACTGAGCTCCGACTGGCCATGGCTCCATCTCTGTGATTCCTGTCGTTAACTTGCTCAGTTTAAAACATTATTTCCAATAGGCCATGATGGCTCACATCTTTAATTCCCGAGGTCCGGACGCAGAGGCAGGCGTATCTCTGTGAGTATAGGTTCGTCTTCCCCAAGCCTGGTTAGACTTTAAGATTAAGATGGGAGTAGTCAGCTGGAGCATCAGGGGTTTAAGGTCATCATCTTCAGCTACATAGAAAGTTGAGGCTGACCTAGGCTATAAGAGCTCCTCAAAAACCAAACAGAGTAAGTTAGCCAAACAATTTAATGCTTATAGAACACACAAGTCTTATAATGTCCTTTTCAGTGACACTGTGGGCACTCTATTGCCTATATTCTCAGTATTCCTCAATTTATTAATATTAAGTTATTAATCAATGAAGTAATTAAGCCACTTATTGAATGTTGTAGACACTCTGTGACCTAGCTAGATTTCTGTCCTCACATAGCAGTGGGATGTGGCAAGCATGAGGTTCCAGGTCCTCAGCTGATTCTGTGGTCTAGGCACTCTGCCCCCACTGCCTTCCAGTCTAGGTGGGGATAAAACAATGCCAACATTATAAAGATAACACAGAGATTAAACATGAAGACTCCTTTCAGTCTTCCTTTAATGAACACAAGGTGCAAGGTGCATTTGAAAGACAGATTTGTTTTGTTTTGTTTCGTTTTGCCAGTAGGTGTGGCTAAGGCGGTCCCAGGTGGAGAATAGGGCTGGGTCAAGGGTGGAGCCTTGTTTGGCCTGAAGATTGGGTGGGCTTTTTAGGGTGTTTCTGGGGAGGGGACAGCCTCTGCTTCTTGTATAATTAGCAATAACTAGGAAAAGGCATTTCTTTCTTCTGAAGCACTCCAGGTCTGGGATTGGAGGTTTCCCAAATGACTTCCAAAGGTAAGTTCCTTGGATAGGGACCAAACTCTGGCTTTTGTAGCTGCCTATTTATCTGATGCTCTACCCAGGGATGTCTAACCTTTTACATATTTTGATGTACTCATCTACAGATGTGTTGGGCTGCATTCATCCCGGCACACATTCACACATTCTGCCTACAAGTTGGGCATGGCTGCATCTGAGTTTTTGTTGGTCTGTTTGTAGAGATATGAACTATTCTCTCTCTCCCTCTCCCTCTCCCTCTCCCTCTCCCTCCCTCCCTCCCTCCCTCTCTCTCTCTCTCTCTCTCTCTCTCTCTCTCTCTCTCTCTCTCTCTCTCTTAAAAGTGGGCTTTTAGCCGGGTGGTGGTGGCACAGGCCTTTAATCCCAGCACTCGGGAGGCAGAAACAGGTAGATCTCTGTGAGTTCGAGGCCAGCCTGGACTACAGAGTGAGTGCCAGGAAAGGCACAAAGCTACACAGAGAAACCCTGTCTCAAAAAACCTTAAAAAAAAAAAAAAAGTGGGCTTGTAGGATGGGGACAGCTCCTGTAAACAATGTAACTGCTCCTGGCTGCTGAATAGTGAAATGACTGGTGGTGGGAATTTCCCCAGAGTCTCGAGTGCCTACAAATAAACGTGTGGTTGCACTAGAGGGGGGTTCTCCTGTGTTAGAAGTCAATATGGACTTATTTGCAGGTAAAATGATGTTGTGTTTGGGATTCCATTTGCAGTGATGGGTAGGTGTGAGAGTAGAGGTAAGCAGGATGTGTGGGTGAGTGAATGGTACCAGCCAAGTAACATTCCACATCAGTCAATGGTTGTGACCAGCAAGGCCTCCTGTTCAATCCCTGGTAAAAGGAAGAGGGCTGACTCAAGAGGTAGGGTCTTTGGGCTCTTTTACTATTCCTTCTGATTTATTTTGGGGAGGGGGTAGGTGTTGAGACAGGTCTCTCTACATAGTCCCATGTCTGTCCTGGAACTCACTATGTAAACCAGGCTGATCTCATAAGGAACTGCCTACTGGGAATAAAGGCAAATGCCACCATACCCCAGCCTTCTTCTTGCTTAAAAGAGAAAAAAAAAGTGAATGAGGTGGGCCTGAGAGTAGTACCTGGTGGCACAGAGCCTTCCTATCTTGATCCTCAGTACTGTAAAACAATAACTAAAGGTGTGGTGGTGCACACCTTTAATCTCACCACTGGAAGGCAGAGGCAGGCAGATGTCTGACTTCGAGACCAGCCTGGTTAGCCAGGGCTACATGATGAGACCCTCCCTGTCTGAAAGAAAATAAAATTAATAAAAATAAAGATAAATATATAAAGGAAAGGGGAAAGGGGTAATAGAGTTTAAAAAAAAAAGGTAGAAATCCAAATGCTAAGCTAAAGACATGATGTAGTGCTTGAATCTGCAGCTTTTCAACATCTCAACTCTAGGATAGGGAGAGATTTTGATGTTCTTGTTCTTTGGGAAGGGGAACTTGCAGAGTGTGGGGTTTGGGGTCTGATTTCTTCTAGATGAGCCCTACTTGAGAGCATGGGGCTCTGGGGTTGACTGCATGTAGCTGCTCCTTACCTTATGCATGTCTCAGTAAGCAACAGTGAAGTCCTCTGTCAGAATCTTCCTGGATTTATAGTGGACCCAGGAGTATGATCTCAGAGGCAAAAATCCAGCTCCAGCCCCTTTGGGAGGAGAAGTTCTCTGTGAAGATGCAGGGATACATGTGGGCAGGCTCAGAACCTGCTTCTCACAGTGTGTTCACAGGGTCCCAGAGAATGTCCCTTAGCTGGTGTTTTTACTACTCAGTTTTGTTTCAAACCCCTTGGTGGTGTTTTGTTTTGTTTTGTTTGTTGCTGTTTTGAGACAGGTTCTCTACATAGTCCTGGCTGTCCTGGAACTCACTATGTAGACCAGGCTGGCTTCAAATTCAGAGAGTCACTTGCCTCTGCAAGGATTAAAAGTGTGCAATACCAAGCAGGCTCCCTTAAGCCCCTGTTTAAAAAAAAACATGTGTGCACAATGGCTTTTGAGAAATGTTGGGAACTTCAGATTGAGCTACAGGACAGGGTGTGAGCTGAAAACTCAGACCATATGCTCCCCAGACTGCTGGCTGTGCTCAGCAGTACCCCAAGAGCAATTGTGCTCTAAGCAGAGGGTCTGTCACTCCTTCTGTTGCTCCTAAGCCGCTTTGTGAAGTTGCTGCTGGGGTTATAGGTGTGGGCTCACACCTGAATGGTCATTGTTTTTCTGGGATAACGGTGAAAGCTGTATTGTATGTTGAAATTTGGGAGAATATATTCTATAGAGTCACTAAAAACCTTGCCTCCTTTTCACTAGCCCCTCATCCTAGTTGCAGACAAGATTAAATATACCCTTGAACTCAACAGTCATGACTTAATTCTATTTTTAGGCTGTTTAATGGCCTTTTTTGTCATGAAACAGAATTCTTGTTTTTGTTTGTTTGTTTGTTTTGCTTTGTTACCCCCCCCCCATTAGTGTGTTGGACTTTTTTTTTTTTTTTTTTTTAAACAAGGAATTATATCCATGGCTTTCTTCCTGAGAAACCTCTTTAAGGTGGATGCTGTGTCTTAACCTTTAGGAGAGAGAACAATAGAATCAAAGAGACCAGGCAGAAGCAGAAGGAGGGCTGGGGACTCATCAGTGGTACTTGCCAGGCCAGTGTGAGGTTCTGGGTTCAGTCCCCACCACCAGAAAAACGCACACACTGGCAAGTTCCAGGGACCAACCGGGCTGGTATAGAAATTGTCAGAGCAATGTGAAGGGCCACTGTAATGATATAGCACGAGGGAGGCCTTGGCAGGTTTTGGACCATGGTGCCCGCCCCCACCATGCGGCCTGGCAGAGAGTGGAAAGTTACTCACACTGCAGAAGCCTTGACCATGTGGCAAATTTATTTTTTGGAGGGCAGGGTAGAGGGAAGGAAGGAGAAAAGGGGAAAGGAGGTGTGGGGGGGAGACACACACACACACACACACACACACACACACACACACGCCCAGGGCATGCTGCCTGAGGCAAACAATGTAAATGCTGAACCTCTGAGGTACCTGGGGATGTTGGGACTGGCCAAGGGCTCCGATTCTCTAGCTTCAGAATGGTACCATGACTTTTGCCTACCTCAGATAAAGGTTCTTATTCTATCTCTCCAATACAATGGTAAATTCAACCTACTGTTGGGTTTAAGGACCAGCTATTCTTGTATCTCACACACATGGTCATCCTCTTTCTTCCCTTGGCTGCTGGAATGTGATATTCACCTTTATGTCTTCCTCTGTTCTTTGCTACTATAACAATAGCAGAGTCGCGGTAATTTACAATAAATAAATATATATATATATTTTATAGTTCTAGAAAATGGAAAGCCCAAGAATGAGGTACTGGTGTTCAATACAGCATGCAGGATCTTCTGGCTGTGTGGTCCTCTGACAGAAGGGCAAGATGGGGAGCATGTCCTGACTGCTCCACCAGGCCTGACTCTCCTTTGGAGTTTCTAAAATTTACTTTCCAATTGTGGTGAAAAACAAAATTTACCAACTGGTCTTAAGAGTGTAGAGTTTATTGGTGTTTCACTCTCTTGATGATCAGCAGTTAGTTTAGCAAGCCAGGGCTTTGATTTGTTTATATATCACTTGAGGGGAGGGCACACAGAAGCCAGAAGACGGTTTCGAGGAGCCAGTTCTGAGCTCGTGTGGGCCCCAGGAGTCAAACTAAGATTCTGTCAGGCTTGGTGGCGAGAAACCTTACTTGCTGAGCCTTCTTGCTGGCCCCATATTAGTTACTTTTAAATTCATGACAAATCCATTATTTTAATCTGGGTATACAATTAAATGTCTAAAATGCTCTCTTTGGGGATGTTGAGTGTAGTCCTCTGAATGAAGCTGAGTACTATGGTCTATGGTCATGGCCTTGAAGTTAGTATGTTGAAAAAAGCATCCTCAGTGTATCAGTACTAAGTAAGGATCATGGAGCATCACAGAGTGGATAATGCCACGAGAGTGGGTTAGTTAGCTCAAAGGTGATTTTAATGTTAGAGCGGACTTGAGTATGTAGAGCCTAATCTAGTTCTTAGCTATTTCCTTGGGTTGATTAAGTCAGTTAAAAGGATATTTTTTTAATTTTATGTAGTTGAGCCTGCATGTGCACCGTGTGCGTGCCTGGTGCCCTCACAGGTCAGAAGAGGGCACTGGATCACCTGATGTTGGAGTTGCAGGCAGTTGTGAGCCCCCATGTTGATGCTGGGAAGAGCAACCAGTGCTGAGCCATCTCTCCAGCCTCTAATTTTTTTTTTGGTAGTAGCTCTTTTTTTTCTTTTATTGAAAATAGATTCCTGGCCGGGCGTTGGTGGCGCACGCCTTTAATCCCAGCACTCGGGAGGCAGAGGCAGGCGGATCTCTGTGAGTTCGAGGCCAGCCTGGGCTACCAAGTGAGCTCCAGGAAAGGCGCAAAGCTACACAGAGAAACCCTGTCTCGAAAAACCAAAAAAAAAAAAAAAAAAAAAAAAAGAAAATAGATTCCTTTCTCATACAATATATCCTGATTATAGTTTCTCTTCCCTCTACTCCTCCCAGTTACTTCCTACCTCCATGAGCATGGGTGATCTTCCCATCTACTGGTATCAATTTCTTTCTTCAAAGACTTGAAGTTTTTACCATACAAATCTTTCACTTGGTTGGTTAGAGTTACTCCAAGATATTTTATACTATTTGAGGCTATTGTGAAAGGTGTTTCCTTGCTTTCTTTCTTCATCTGTTTGTTGTTTGTATATAGGAGGGCTACTGATTTTTTTTTTTTGAGCTGATCTTGTATCCAGCCACTTTGAAGGTGTTGATCAGCTGTAGAAGTGGAATTTTTAGTGTCCATTATATACGCAGATTATCATCTGCAAATTTGACTTCTTCCTTTCCAATTTGTAGCCCCTTGATCTTCAGTTGCCTTACTGCTCTAGCTAAAACTTCAAGTACTCTATTGAATATATACAGGGAGAGTGGACAACCTTGTCTTGTTCCTGATTTTAGTGCAATTACTTGGAGTTTCTCTCTATTTAATTTGATGTTGGCTGTAGGCTTGCTGTAAATGGCCTTTAGTATGTTTAGATATGGCCCTTGTGTCTCTGATCTCTCCTGGACTTTTATCATGAATGCTTGTTGGATTTTGTCAAAGGCATTTTCTGCATCTAATGAGAAGATTATGTATTTTTGTTTCTTTCCGTTTGTAACATATATTGACTCATCCTTGCATCTCTGGAATGAAGCCTTGTTGGTCATGGTGGAAGATCTTTTTGATGTGTTCTTGGATTTGGTTTGCAAGTATTTTATTGAGTATTTTTGCATTTATAGGGGAAACTGGTCTATAATTCTGTGTTGAAATTTCTCTTTATGTGGTTTGGGCATCAGAGTAACTGTGGCCTCATAAAATGAATGAGGTAATGTTTCTTCTGTTTCTATTTTGTGGAATAATTTGAGGAGTATTGGTGATAGAAAGTGACCACTCTTTTTTTTTTTTTGAGACAAGTTTTCTCTGAGAAGCACTGGCTGTCTTGGAACTCACTTTGCAGACCAGGTTGGCCTTGAACTCGAAGATCCATCTGCCCCTGCCTCTCCAGTGCTGGGATTAAATGCGTGAGCCACTACCACCCAGTGGTAGTAGCCATTCTTAAGGGGTGTGTGTGGGAGCTCATTTTCAGGTTCCTCTGGCTTTACCCAGCAGGTCTGTATAGAGAGGATGATTGGACCATGGGTCTGAGTGCAGGTGTCTAAGATGGTCTGCACTTGGCTGTGCTGGGTTGCGGGGTGGGTGGTGGGTGGGAGGGGTGCCTTTTGCTCCACCCCTGGTGTTTCTATAAATACCTTAGGGCAGAGACAGTCAGGGCCTGTTGGAATAGGTTCCAGGCCCTTTCAAGGCTATTGTTTCTTTTCTTTTCTTTTCTTTTTTTTAGTTTTTCAAGACAGGGTTTCTCTGTGTAGCTTTGTGCCTTTCCAGGAACTCACTCTGTAGACCAGGCTGGCCTCCAACTCACAAAGATCCACCTGCCTCTGCCTCCTGAGTGCTGGGATTAAAGGCGTGTGCCACTACCGCCCGACCTATTGTTTATTTTCTGTTTATCTCCACAATCTAAATCCTTCTATCTAATATTTCCTGCTGCACGCACTCAAGAAAACTGTGGGGTTGGTGGGTAAACGTCCTGCAGGTGTGAGACAGTATTTCTATAGATTTGATTTTGGTTTCCTTAATAACTAGAGGTATTCAGTGCTTGTTTAGTGGTCATGTGTTGTCTGTAGAGAAATATTTATAGGAGTCTTTTGCCCACTTGAAAGTTAGGTTGAGTGTGTGTGTCCTGTTTCGCTGCTTTGTCGTTCTTTAATGAGTCTGTTAGTCCCTCACTAACGGTTTTCAAGTGTATCTGCCCATTCTGTAGGCTGCATTTCAAGCTGTTCACTGTGTTCTCCAATGCTCAATTCTTAGTTTTGATGTACTCTTTTTTTTAAAAAATTACATTTAGTGTGTGTGTGTGTGTATGTGTGTGTGTGTGTGTATGTGTGTGTATGTGTGTCTTTATGGGCTCACTCCTGCCACACCATGAGAATGGAGGTCAGAGGACAACTTTCAGGAGCCAGTTCTCTTCATGTGCCCTGGGGATTGAACTCAGATTGTCAGACTTGGTAGCAGGTGACCCACTAAACCATCTGGCCAGCTCATTTAGATTTATTTTTATTTTATTTATTTACTTATTTATTTATTTATTTATTTATTTATTTTTGATACAGGTTTTTTTTATATAGCCTTAGCTGTTGTGGAATTCACTGTGTAGACTGTGGTGGTCTTGAATTCAGAGATTTATCTCCCCTTGCCTTCCAAATGCTGGGATTAAAGGCCTGCCCCACCATACCTGACCCTCAAATATTCCTTTTTTCTTCAAGATCTATTTGTATGTGTTTGAGTGTCTACGTACTTGTGTGCAAGTGTGTGGGTCTGTGTATGTGCAGAATCCAAAGAAGGCATCTGATCCCTTGGAGCTGGACTTGCAGGTGTTGGCCTGTTTGAGTTTTCAGTGTAGACTGTGTCAAAGCTGGTGACCACTTTGAGTCGTATAGATTTTCACCCCCTCTCACAGCTCAGTCTGTGGATATGAATTTCTGATCCTGTCTTCCCACAGTGGTGGGATACCAGGCCTATGCCATCATGCTTCTTCACACAGTGGCCTAGGGGTTGAACACCCCCCACCTAAGCTCTGTTAAATGCTAGGCAGGTCCTCTGCAAACTGAGTTCCAGCCCTGCATTCTTTACTTTATCATTGAATGTGTCTTTAGATCTAAAGTGAGTCTCTTGTAGACAGAATCTATTTAAATCTTGTTCCGGTTTTTAAAATCAGCCAATCTTTATATTTGTGCTGGGAAGGTTAACTCATTTTTATCTTAAATAATTGCCTGTAGGGAGGTGCTCGATAGTGGCATTTTAGTTGTTCTGTATCTTCTATATTTTTTTTTTCTGCTTTGATTTGAGTTGATTTTTTTGGGGTGTGTGTGTGGGTGTGGGTGGGTGGGTGGTGGTTTGATACAGGATTTCTCTGTGTAAGAGCTCTGACTATCCGGGACCTAACTCCTTTGTAGACCAGGCTGGCCTTGAATTCACAGAGATCTGCCTGCCTCTGTCTCCTGAGTGCTGGGATTAAAGGTGTGCACCATTACTGCCCAGCTTAATATTCTTTTTTTTGTTTGTTTAAAGATTTATTTTTAATTTAGTTGTGTGTGTGTATGCATGTGTGTGTGTGTGTGTGTGCATGAGTGCAGATGCCCAAGTGGGCCAGAGGCATCAAATCCCCTTAGAGCTGGAATTACATGCTAGTGTGAGCTGGTGCATCCTCAATTACTAACAAAAGTGAATCTTCCTTTGTAATGTATACAATTTTGTTAGACAAAAGAAACCCTTTCCTAATTTAGTGACCATAAATAAATTAAATTATCCTCATCAATTTAAAGATAGACCTTTGGGGCTGGAGAGATGGCTCAGCAGTTAAGAGCACTGACTGTTCTTCCAAAAGGTCCTGAGTTCAATTCCCAACAACCACATGGTGACTCACAACCATCTGTAATGAGATCTGGTGCCCTCTTCTGGCCTGCAGAGACACATGCAGGCAGAACACTGTATACGTAATAAAATAAATATTTAAAAAAAAAAGATGGACCTTTAACCTTTCATTATGGATAGAAATGAGGCAGAGCTCCATTTTAAGAAAAAATATTGAGCTGGGCGTGGTGGCATATGCCTTCTATCCCAGGATCTCTGAATTCTAGGCCAGCCTCATCTACAGAGAGTTCCAGGACAGCCAGGGCTGTTACACAAAGAAATCTTGTCTCAAAAAAACCAAGAAAAGAAAAAGAAAAAAGAAAAATAAAAACCCTCTATGACTAGTCAACAAAGGAGCTTTTCTGGGGGTGCTACTGATGATGTTCAATGTGTTTCTGTTTCCACATTTCTGGTTCTCCAGGCACAGAGGACAATGGCAGCGAAGCGAGGGCAGATCATGGAAGAAGAAGAAGGTTAAAACTGCGACATAAGTTTACCGAAGATGAGCTGAAGATACTCAGACAACTGTTTGAAGATAATCCTTATCCAGGTTTCAAAACCAAGGATAAGCTGGCACAGCGTTTCAGGTGCCAAATGTACGTGATTGAAGTAAGTCAGATCTCTGAAGCTTTTTGTGAGGATGCCCTTTTGTGGGCCATTTGGAAAATGCAGTGAAGGATCACAAGAAAGCTGACGTGTCAACATGTCACCCTTCTTTCGGTTTGACACAACTTACACGGAAAATAACCTATTTGGAGGGAAATTTGGAAGCAGGGACAAGTTTAAGGACTTAAGCCCCTCCAGTGCTGGAGAGATGGGTTAAGAGCATGGGCTGCTCTTCCAGAGGAGCTGGGTTTGATGCCCGGCATCCACATGGCAGCTCATGCCTCTGTAACTCCAGTTCTAGGGGATTTGACGCCCTCTTCTGGCCTTCACAAGCACTTCACATGCATGGTACGCAGATACACACATAGGCAAAATACCCATACAACACTTGCTAAAAAATCTAGGCCATGAATGGTGTTTCATGCCTTTAATCCCCACACTGACAAGGGTGCTGTGAGAGGCAGGTGGATTTCTGAGTTGAGGCCAGCTTGGTCTACAAAGCAAGTTCCAGGACAGCCAGGGCTACAGAGAAACCCTGTCTTCAAAAAACAACAACAAATGATAAAGTTATTGCCATTGCCCAGCACGGGGACTGTGATAGTTTCATGCCGATGTTTGCTGTGACAAGGACAAAGTAGGAAGACTTCTGGGTATTTTTAGTATTGAAAATGTTGACCATTTTAAAGGTGGAGCAGTGTTGGTTGTTTTTTACTCTTTTGGCTCATTGTTCTTTGGGGGGCCTGCCACCCAGCTCCCAAATAAATCACATGGAGGCTTATTCTTTCTTATGAATACCCGGCCTTAACTTGGCTTGTTGCTAGCCAGCTTTTCTTAACTTAAATTATCCCGTCTGTCTTTTGCCTCTGGGCTTTTTCCTTTTCTTACCTCTGTATATTTTACTTTCCCTCTTACTCTGTGGCTGGCTGGGTGGCTGAGTGGCTGGCCCCTGGCGTCCTCCTCTCCTTGTTCTCTTGCTCCTTCTTCTTTTTCCAAGATTTCTCCTTCTATATATTCTCTTTGCCTGCCAGCCCCACCTATCCTTTCTCCTGCCTTGCTATTGACCATTCAGCTCTTTATTAGATCATCAGGTGTTTTAGACAGGCACAGTAACACAGCTTCACGGAGTTAAACAAATGCAACATAAAAGAATACAACACATCTTTGCATCATTAAAGCAAATGTCCCACAGCATAAACAAATGTAACGCATCTTAAAATAATAATTCTACATACAACAGAGTAGGGGAGAAAGGATTGCCCTGAAAAGTGAAATAAATGGATGGTTGGAGTTGTCTTCATACAGAGGCCCCCCATGCTGGACAGGTGGCTGGCTTGATCTTATGCAGGTCTACTGTGTGGTTGTTATAGTTAATCAAATTTCCTTTAAGTGAGAGTGAGTTCCTGAGTACAACAGCTGGAAGACAGTACTCACAGCACACTTCCCCGGGCTTTTACACTCTTCTACCCCATTCCTCAGTGATGTCCCTGATCCTTGGAGCAGTTTGTTGATGTAGATGTCCCTTGGAGGACTGGGCACTCACAAGCACTCAGTACCTTGACTGATTAGAAGCCTCTGCATTAACTACTGTCCACTGCGAAAAGAAGTATCTTTGACCAAGGTTGAAAGCAACACAAATATTTAGAAGGCAGCTTGACAACTTGATCATTTAGCAAAATGAGTAGGTTTCCCCACTAGTGGCTTTAAACTCTGAATCTTCCTGCCTCAGCTTTCCAAGTGATAGGATTACCAGTGTATACCACCAAGTGAGTTCCAGGATAACCAGAGGTACATAATAGAGACCCTGCCTCCAAACAAACAAACGGGGGGGGGGGGGGGGACCAGAAAAAGGAAAAAGAAAATTCACCGTGGGATACTGCTGCAAAGCAGGCTTAATTGACAATTTCCTTTTTTCTCTTTAGAACTGGTTTCAGAATAAAAGATCCAGGCTACTACCAAAATTGAAAGGCAAAAATTTTGCCGCCAAGAGACCGCACAAGAGCCAAGACTGCATGCTTACAGGCCACCAGGATACCTGGGCGCAAGCTCCCAATTACACCACTGAGCAAGTCTTTTCTGTGCAGGTGGCTCCATGGAGTCTTGCTGCCTATTCTGTGGAGACCCAGGAAGCTTCTGGCTCACGTGACTCCGCGATCCAAAGCATCGGAACGAGATCAAGTGGCGCTGCATGGCATCAAGGCGCCAGTGGAAGTGGATCTCCTTTCAACTTCACACCGACAAACTTTGCTCCTCCCCCTATGTGTGGGCAGTATCCTGTGGGTGCCTGGCCTAAGACATGGGGAAGCCAGTGTTCTACGTCCTCTGTCTTTGGATGTGTTCCTAGTGTGCAAGGGCAGTGGTGGATGGATGGTAACTATTCCTTGATGTTTCCAGAACAGCAGCAGAATAATTGGGGAGATCATCCACGACCGCCTCAGAGCGGGGATTTAGGGCATCAGGACCAATTCGGTCCAAGTGGAGATGCAGCAGGCTCTCAGATGCAGCCTGCACCTCTGCAAGAGGCAGTCAGAGCACCAATGCCTTTTTGGCTAGATGGGCAGCAAGGGGCTGCCAACAGCTGTGTATACTGCCCAGCAGGAGGCGGGTCCCATCAAAACATACCCGCAGGCTCCCCAAGGCTGTCCTGGGACCAGCCAGCAATGTGTGAGCTGCAGGAATTTAAGGAAGCAGTACTGGGGCTAAGGTGGAGTCCAGGAATCTTACAAGCTTCTGTGAAACAGTTAACACTTAACAAAGATCCAGGATTCCCACGTGTAGATGAATTTCTAAACAAATAAAATATCACCACACCTGGGGTTAGGGATTTAGCGAGGGGGTGGGGGGAGAGAGAGAGAGAGAAAAGAGAAGAGAGAGAAACAAAAACAAAATCAAACAACAACCAAAGAAAGAATGAAAGAGAAAGAAAGAAAAACAAAAACAAAAAAAAATCAAACAACAACAACTCAAAACCAAACAAAATATCATCACACCCATGAGTGGTTCCCTGTGACTTCCTGTACCCAAGAAGAAGCTTCATAAATATGAATTATGACCCAGTCCTCCTAGCTATAAGCTTGCAGCTCCTGCCCCCAGACTGCCAGGGTTATCAATTTAGTTTTTAAGGGAGGAACTCCACCTTTTACTTGATTTTTAAGTATGCACTGAATGTTATGATAGGACATAGTAATAGTGGTGGTCTATATGTAATTATTTTCTTTAGGCAAATAAAGATTCAACTTCTTGAGTGGGTGTCGTTGTCTGGCTTTACAGCATCTTCAGACAGTTTCTATGGGTATTTCCCAAGGATTTCTGTCAACTCACAAGTGCCTTATCTGGATTGCAGATTTTCTTTCCTTTCACTCACTTAAAAGAAGTGGGAGCCGTTGATTTCCTATGTGGTAGAAGTTAACTAAATTCCCGAAGCTCATCCACAGCAAAGCAGCTTGTAGGGAAGTCTGCTCATTTGCACCCCTATTAGGTTCCCCCCCCAAACCCCAACAGGGTTTCTCTGTGTAGCCTTGGCTGTCCTGGAACTCACTCTGTAGACCAGACTGGCCTCAACTCACAGAAATCTGCCTGCCTCAGCCTTCCGAGTACTGGGACTAATAAACAGGTTAAAAGTATTTTTACATTTATTTATCATGAGGGGGCAGGCAGGGCTGTGTGCGTGCATTCATGGAGGTCAAAGGACAGGTTGTGGGAGCACATTCTTGCACTGTGTGGGTTTTGAAGATCAAACCTTGGGTCTTTAGTGCAAGCGGCTGTACCAGCTGAGCCAACTTTATGGCCCTGCTGAGGTTGCTTTTCTCCCCAGAATTGCAAGTATGCACCACTCCATCTGATGGCTGTGGTGCTGGGATGTGAGCCCAGGCCCTGTGCATACACTGACAAATATTTTTTCTCACTAAAAAGATTTAGCAAGAGGGTTGGAGAGATGGCTCAGCAGTTAAAAGCACTTGTTGCTCTTTCAGGGGACCAAGATTCAATTCCCAGCACCCTCATGGTGGCTCACAACTTTCTGTAATGCCTTGTGACTTTGGAGGGTATCAGGCACACATGTGGTGCACATATATACTTGCAGGCAAAACACTCCTATACATAAAATTTAATTAAAAAAATGTTAGCCAGTAAGCAAGGCAGGCACTCAGAACGGCATCCATATTAATGCACCTGCAAATATGGCTTTTATGTTTATTTTCAGGAAAAGCTAGAGATCCAGCTGAGGTAGGCCAGAGGCATTCCTGCCCCATTACTGTAATCTTTTACACATGTGCTCCATGACCTGAAGCTAAACATGCCCAAATATGTCTGTTCTGGGTTGTTCTTAAATTGTGACGTTAAACCGAGCATGCTCAGAAATGCACCAACTCCTGTGAGCATGTGTAGGTTCCCTGGATAAAACCTCCAAGCTGCCCTTTGTTCCAGGAGGGCATTGCTTTGGAAATAACTCGTGTGCTGTCTTTGCCTGTTGCAGGTAATATGTCTTCCTCCACTCTTTTAAATCTTGGCTATCTATCATTGTTTTGTCTTTGCACCCACAAAGATGTGAACTCATTGTATCCAGCTAAAGAATTTTATGAAATTTCAAATACAGGAGCATATATTATGAGCTCTCATCTTTATATTGCACTTTGGCCAGTTAGAATAATGTCCTCCAAGTTCCTCCATGTTTTGAACAACAGGGGTTCTTTGTTAGAACCAGGAGTATTTGGGACAGGAGTCTTGCCATGTTGCCTAGGATAGTCTCAGATTCTTGCAGTACTATTGAGCTAGGCTGGTCCAAGACATTCCCTACATCCCTGTTGTATGGAGAAGGAATGTAGTTCCTTGTCTGAAAGCAGAATTATGTTTGGCAAGGCCAGTCATGGCCTGGGGCCAGGGTCCTGGGGGAGCTGCTACTTCATCCTGAGAATTCAACTCCTCCCACATAGAGTGCTATGGTTATCAGTCCCACAGCTGAGTGTCCTCTGAATGCAGTTGAGATAGCTTGTGTCCCTTTGTGCGACATTGCTCGATTAGCTTCCTGCTGGCTTTGTCCCATCTTCCCCCCGAAAGCCATATAGAAGAAGTGGTACTTCTTTTTTGTTTTGTTTTGTTTTTGGAGGCAGGGTTTCTCTGTGTATCTTTGGCTGTCCTGGAACTCACTCTGTAGACCAGGCTGGCCTTGAACTCACTGAGATCCTCCTGCCTCCACCTCCCAAGTGCTGGGATTAAAGGTGTGCACCACCACGCCTGGTCTAGAAGTTGTACTTCTTAATAAGATTGAAGATTTCCTGACGCCAGCTTTCCTATCTTCTCTATCCTCTCACACCTTGGTTCACTCTCTCTCAGGAACCCGACACTGAAGAACTACCTGCTGCACAGGTCAGACTACAGTGATCCTCCTGTGTCAGCCTGGAAAGCTGGGACTACAGGTGTGTGCCGTGATCCCGTGCTAACTTCCTTAACTGAAAAGCTGAATAGTATCGTTCACTTTTATCCAATCACCCGCCAATGACTGCTTAACAGTGGGTGCTGTACAATGATGTTCTTGGGAGACATATGTTGGTAGAAAATGAACTAAGCTGGATAAGACTTCATCTGCTTTTGAGCTAACTTAACTAAAAGAGTTATGCAGAGGATGCATCAGCAGTTTTGTACAAACTGCCAAAGGTAAGGTGTAAAAAAAACACAAAGGCCTGTCATGTCGCAGGAACCTCCGTGACTGCTGTTGAGTACCATGGCATTGCTGTCCCCAGCATTTCCTGAGATGGTTTGTATGATCTTTTCTCAGAGCTTTGTTCAACAGCAATGGCTTGGTGTCAAGAGCTGGGTTCAGTGAGGCCCCAAATGCTTGCTATACAGAAGCAACAAACACAAGCCAATGATTCCGTTTTAAACAATTTGGAGTAGCCGGGCGGTGGTAGCACATGTCTTTAATCGCAGCACTCCACAGGCAGAGGCAGGCATATCTTTGTGAGTTCCAGGCCAGCCTGGTCTACAGAGCGAGTTCCAAATTCTTGAAGTTGCCTTCCTTCTATTCCTCACTAAGAAAAACACAGCGGTGATCTTGTATACAACAGACAGTCTCTCGCTCCAAATGAGATATCCAAACAAGTTGGGAACCATTTTTCTTTAATATGGGCTATTGTCTTTCTTTGGTGACTGGCTGAAGTTTAAGTTCTGTTGAAAGGAAAAACAAGTTTAAATTATATGAGTGAGTTTAAAGAACAAAGCAATGAGAATGATCCGAAAATTGGGTTGCCCTTAGAGTCAGAACAATTTCTAAGAGTTGTGGCCAACAACAGGCATAGTAGCATTTAAAGAAAACAAATTGAGGAGAGAATTCAACTGGTTCCAGCTTAATTATAAAGTCAGAGTGTTGGCTTTCTGTCACCAAGATAGACAACTTAAAAGTTTAAAATATTTGTTTTGGGTCATAGAAATTGTCTTTCTTTAGTTTTTTGTTTGTTTGTTTGTTTTGTTTTGTTTTCTTGAGATTTACTTTTTTTTGTATGTGTGTATGGGTGTCTTGCCTGCTTATATGTTTGTGCAGTGCTTAAAAAAACCAGAAGAGGGTGCTGAAATCCCTTGGAACTGGAGGTACAAATGGTTTATAGATGTTATGTGGGTCCTGGGGATTGATCCTTGGTCCTCCAGAAGAGTGGTCATGCTCTTAACCACTGAACCATCTTTTTAGGCCCCTTTCCTTTTGAAATAAGGGCTCTTGTATCCCAGGCTAGCTCAGAACTCTCTATGTATCAAACTTACTATGTAGCTGAGGATGACCTTGAACTTCTGATCCTTCTGCCTGTACTCCCTTAGTGCTGGTATGTGCCATCATACTTGGTCAGTGCAGTGATGTGGGTTGAATTTAGGGCTTTGCGTATAGTGGGAAAGCAACTGAAAGTATGTCACCTTCAAAGGCATACCCTGAGTGAGCCAGCTTCCTCCAGTTAGGCTGCATCCTAAAGATCCCACCACCGGGCTGAAGAGATGGCTCAGCGGTTAAGAGCACTGGCTGTTCTTCCAGAGGTCCTGACTTCAATTCCCAGCAACCAAATGGTGGCTCACAACCATCTGTAATGAGATCTGGTGCCCTCTTCTGGCCTGCAGGGATACACTGTATACATAATAAATAAATAAATCTTTAAAAAAAAAAAAAAGATCCCACCACCTCCCAACAGCACCATAAGCAAACAACCACATCTCTAGCATATAGCCCCTGAGGACATTTGAGATCCAATGTATAATATAATATAATGTTCATCTTATTTATTTATTTATTTTTATAATGCTTATGTTTTATGACTGAATTCCATGTGGTTTGCTGTGCCTGGTTTAGTAGAGGAGGGTATCTCAAATTAACGGCCTCTCACAAATTTTGTTGAGCAATCCTTAAAATCTTGGGAGCACCTGAGCAAACACCTACCCATGATTCCTTTTTTTTCCTTCTCAATGTGTAGCTCTGGCTGCCCTAGAACTCACTATGTAGACCATACTGGCCTTAAACTCACAGAGATCCACCTATTTCCACCTCCCAGGTGATAGGATTGAAGGCATGTGCCACAGTGCCAGGTTATTGACCAGGTGGATCTTTAGATTTTGAGCCTGAGAGAATGACAGACAGGCGGAAACATTTCACTTAGAAGACAGATTTTGCCAGGCGTGGTGGTGCACACCTTTAGTCTCAGCACGCTCAGGAGGCAGAAGAAGGTGGATCTCTGAATTCGAGGCCAGCCTGGTCTACTGAGCAGTTCCAGGACAGCCAGGGCTACACAGAGAAACCCTGTCTCAAAACAAGCAAACAAAAACAAACAAACAAACAAACAAAAACCCAAACAAAGGACTATTTGCCCTTCAAATTTCACATTAATTATTAGCAAAGGGCTGTAACATACAGTAACGATAAATGTATTTCTGGGACTGTTGAGAGATAGGATCATAGACTGATAATTAGCTTATAAGTGGTGCTGGGATACAGCTTCAAGTTTATGCCCTGTAAATTGTGAGGCTCAGAGTTCAGATTCCTAGAACTCATGTACAAATGCTGGGCAATGCTAGCTGCTTGTAATCTCAGCACTCAGGAGGTCGAGACAGATCCCTGGGGCATGCGTGCTGCTTAGACTGTGATTCACTAAGTAGTGCTATGAAAATGAATGAATGAGAACTCCAGAGCGAGTGGCAGTCTATGACAAAGCTTCTCTATCTCACACCCTTGCAGTCTATTCCACCTGCTTGTGATGCTTTGCAGTGAGTTAGTGAAAGGACTGAGCATTCATTTCTAGAATTTTCATTTGCTGTTGTTATTCAGAATGCATGTCTCTTTGAATTTCTCATTCAAACTGCTGTGTTTCTTATCCAAATGATTCTGCTTCTTGCTTGTCGTAATTTCTTGTCTCATTGCTAGGACAAACACTTGGAAAAGGCCCACCAAGGAAGGAAGGGATTCAGTCCACTAGTGCAGGGAAGGTTATGGTGGTGCGATCAGGAGGCAGCTGGTCATACGGCATTCACGGGGAGGAAGCAGTGAGTGATGATGGCCGATGCTTGCCTGATCTCGTCTTTATTCGGAACAGGACTCCAGCCCATGTTAGGGTGACTCTTTCTCTTCAGTTAGCTCAATCAACCCCTCAGAGGCAGACTCAGAAGCACCACGTGTGTGCCCGCACTCATTCTGAGGTGTCTGTCCCTGAGAGGTTCTAGATTCTGTAAAGTTGACAGTCAACACTACCACCATACACCTCCTGTCCCCACAGGCTCATATCATAATGTAAAATACAGTCAGCCCAACTTTAAAATCCCCCAAACCAACAATTCCAGCACTAAAAACCCCAAGTCCAAGTCTCATCTAAGTCTTAGAACAGTCTTTCTCTCTTTTTAAAATGTATTCTGTATTCATTATAAATGTAAATGTATTCATACAATACATCCTGACCATAGATAGTTTCCCCTCCCTCCATTACCCCCACATCTCCCCTCTCCCCCAGATCTACTCCTTTTCCACTTCCCTTCAGAAAAAAGCAAGCCTCCCAGGGATATCAATGGAACACAGTATTATGGTATAGCAAGACACAATAAGACTAAGCACAAACCCTCATATCAAGGCTGGGCGAGGCAACCCAGGAGGAAAGGGTCCTTAGATCATGCAGAGTCAGACACACCCCTACTTCCAATGTTAGGGATTAGGACAATCTCTTTTTTAAAAAAGATTTATTATTTACTTATTATGTATACAGTGGTCTGCCTGTATGTATGCCTGCATACCAGAAGAGGACACCAGATCTCATTATAGATGGTTGTGAGCCACCACGTGGTTGCTGAGAAATGAACTCGGGACCTCTGGAAGAGCAGCCAGTGCTGTTTTTTTTTTAAATTTTATAATTAATTTAATTTTACATATCAGCCACAGATTCCCCTATTCTCCCTCCTCCCACCCCCCAGCATCCCCCTCCAACCCACCCCCCATTCCCACCTTCTCCAAGGCAAGGTCTCCCCTGGGGAGTCAGCAGAGCCTGGTACATTCGGTTGAGACAGGTCCAGTCCCCTCCTCCCTGCACCAAGGCTGAGCAAAGTGTCCCAACATAGGCCCCAGGCTCCAAAAAGCCAGCTCATGCACCAAGGACAGGTTCCGGTTCCACTGCCTGGGGGCCTCGTAAACAGTTCAAGCTAATCAACTGTCTCACTTACCCAGAGGGCCTGATCCAGTTCCATGGGGGCTCTTCAGCTATTGGTTCACAGTTCATGTGTTTCCACTAGTTTGGCTATTTGTCCCTGTGCTTTTTCCAATCATGGTCTTGATATCTCTTGCTCATATAATCCTTCTTCTCTCTCGCTGGTTGGACTCCTGGAGCTCCGCCTGGGGCTTGGCCGTGGATCTCTGCATCTGCTTCCATCAGTCACTGGATGAGAGCTCTATGATGCCAGTTAGGGTGTTCGGCCATCAGATCACCAGAGTAGGTCAGCTCAGGCACTCTCTTGACCATTGACAGTAGTCTATTGTGGAGGTATCTTTGTGGATTTCTGGGGACCTCTCTAGCACTCTGCTTCTTCCTATCCCCCTGGAGTCTTCATTTATCATGGTATCTCTTTCCTTGTTCTCCCACTCTGTTCCTGATCCAGCTGGGACCTCCCACTCCCCTAAGCTCTCTTTCCCCTGATGTTTGCCCTCCATTACCCCCACCCCCAGTTTGCTCATGTAGCTCTCATCCACTTCTCTGTTGCTGGGAGATCCCTGTGTCTTCCCTGTGTCTTTCTTAGGGTCCTCTTTACTAGGTAGCCTCCCTGGAGTTGTGAGTTGCACTCTGGTTATCCTTTGCTTTACATCTAGTATCCACTTATGAGTGAGTACATACCGTGTTTGTCTTTCTGAGTCTGGGTTACCTCACTCAGGATGATATTTTCTAGTGCCTGCAAACCTCATGATGACATTGTTTTTCTCTGCCGAGTAGTACTCCATTGTGTATATGTACCACATTTTCTTTATCCATTCTTCCGTTGAAGAGCATCTAGATTGTTTCCAGGTTCTGGCTATTACAAATAATGCTGCTGCGAACATAGTTAAGCATGTGTCCTTGTGGGATGATTGGGAATTCTTTGAGTATATGCCTAAGAGTGGTATAGCTGGGTCTTGAGGAAGACTGATTCCCAATTTTCTGAGAAACCACCATACTGATTTCCAAAGTGGCTGTACAAGTTTGCATTCCCACCAACAGTGGAGGAGTGTTCCCCTTGCTCCACACCCTCTCCAACATAAGCTGTCTTCAGTGTTTTTTATCTTAGCCATTCTGACAGGTATAAGATGGAATCTCAGAGTCATTTTGATTTGTATCTCCCTGATGATTAAGGATGCTGAACAATTCCTTAAATGTCTTTCGGCCATTTGAAATTCTTCCTTTAAGAATTCTCTGTTTAGCTCTATAGCCCATTTTTTAATTGGGCTGTTGGGTATTTTGATGACTAATTTCTTGAGTTCTTTATATATTTTGGAGATCAGCCCTCTGTCAGATGTGTGGTTGAAGACTTTTTCTCATTCTTTAGGCTGTCTTTTTGTCTTATTGACCATGTCTTTTGCCCTACAGAAGCTTCTCAGTTTCAAGAGGCCCCATTTGTTAATTGTTTCTCTCAGTGTCTGTGCTACTGGTGTTATATTTAGGAAGTGGTCTCTGGTGCCAATGGGTTCAAGACTACTTCCTACTTTCTCTTCTATCAGGTTCAGAGTAACTGGATATATGTTGAGGTCTTTGATCCACTTGGACTTAAATTTTGTGCACGGTGACAGATATGGATCTGTTTGCAGTCTTCTACATGTTGACATCCAGTTATGCCGGCACCATTTGTTGAAGATGCTTTCTTTTTTCCATTGTACAGTTTTGGCTTCTTTGTCAAAAATTAGGTGTTCATACATGTATGGATTAATATCAGGGTCTTCAGTTTGGTTCAATTGGTCCACATGTTGGTTTTTATGCCAGTACCAAGCTGTTTTTATTACTGTAGCTCTATAGTAGAACTTGAAGTCAGGGATCGTGATGCCTCCAGAGGTTGTTTTATTGTACAGGATTCTTTTGGCTATCCTGGGTTTTTTGTTTTTCCATATGAAGTTGAGTATTGTTCTGTAGATGTAACCAACCGCCTTATTAAATAAGAAACACAGAGCCAATGTAGGAATGAAAGCCCAAAGAGGTCAGAGCTAAGAATCTTACCACTTTCCACCAGCTAGCCTCTCCCGCCAAGAGACCTCTCCGAAAAAGGAACTACTCCCTGTGTGTTCGTCTTTAAATAGGAGTTCTGTTCTGCCTTCTCATTGGTTGTAAACCCAACTACGTGACTGCCTCGTCACTGTCGTCTGTACAGACCTCTAAGTCTTCTATAGTTGGTATTGAGATTAAGGGCGTGTGTCTCCAATGCTGGCTGTATCCTTGAACACACAGAGATCTACCTAGTTCTGCTTACCAAGTGCTGGGATTAAAGGCGTGGACCACCACCGCCCTGGCTTTCATTATGGCTTGCTAATAGCTCTGACCCCTAGGCAACTTTATTTATTAACATACAAATAAAATCACATTTCAGTACAAATAGAATACCACTATATCTCCCCCTTTCTAATTTAATAAAAAGAGAAAAAAAACAAAGTTGTACCTAATATAAGAAAAACTATATACAAAAGTACAATAACTATATACAATATATACAAGTGATGAATACCTAAACAATGTCTAGTCCATTTGTATTTGACAAATTCAGAGAATATAATTCCATTACTTATCCTGTTTTGGTAAGTCCAAAATGTACCTATTTCCTTTCTATCCTAACTAATCTTCAACTATAATGAATTAATCTTTAAATATAACTAACTAATCTTCAACTCCCTCAGAGACCCAAGAGGGAAATAATATTACCTAACAAAAATAAAAACAGGAAGTGCATGCAAGCAGCTTCCAAAAAAATTGTGAGTTGACAGAAACAGCCAGCCGCCTGGACAGTCACCTGAGGTTTCTCCGCAGTGTTGGGGCATCATCTTCAGCCTATAGGCTTAGCGTATCTGACAGACTCATTTGTGAAGTAGGTCGTACACAAGGTCAACAGTTCAACCTCACCTTGGGTGAGAACAGTCCATGTACCAGAAACACCTGAATTCCACTAGTGTCATGTCCTGATTCAGGATTTTAAATTCTGGAAATTGTTGATGGTTTTTTAATTCAGCTGTCCATTCTTCTTGACCGTGTATGTGTGGCTTCATCTCAGCATCCCGTTCTTCTCCACATCCCTCTATTAAATGCCAGTCTGCTATTGAGAGGC